>LQNS02276620.1:10330740-10352447 GCA_001587735.2 Parhyale hawaiensis
GGCTGCGCAGCACGCGTCGCACCAAGGGGTCGAAAAAACCAGCCCTAACGCCTCAACCGAAACAAAAAAGCCATAACGCCCGGCCTGGGGACAGGCCTCCCCAGCACGCAAGTAAACGGTGTCTGTAATGGAAGCGAGTCCACTACACAGGGAACAGTTACGCCCGATCTATTTTCCCTGAGGGTTCTCACGGCCGCAATTTGCATGCGATGTGCAACCGCAGAGCACCAGAGGGTACATACATAGCCAGAATTCTTGAAACATGTTGAGTGCCGAGACTACACCATACAATCGCACGGTTAACTTATGAGCAGATGGTCAACTCGAACGTCGTCCAACTTGAAAATATTCCAGGATTAAAGATCTTGGATATCGAGATTCACTATGTACTCGGGAAGACCAGCGAGATGAACGTCAGCGTGTAAGTTGAGCATGCGACTGCATAACGTAGCTCAAGCTGAAGTTTTTAAATTGTGTGGCATTTGGTGTTATTTAGGCCCGGGAGTCCTATTTTTTGTCTCCTAGGGTCAGACACGCACTCCTAGAACAAATTTCCGTTAGCAAGACTGCAGAGTCACCTCCACTACAGACACTATAGGTAGCACAATTAAACGCCCGATTTATAAGCCAAAGAAAACTTTTTAGATTTTTTAATAGCATCTTATATCTTTCATATAATTGGACCCTGGGAGTTTCATTAATTTCTGCAAAAAATGAAGCATTTCTTAATCAAATTTCAGGAATACGAGTCGGTTATTCTATTCGATTTCGACTCCGACACCTGGAGCAAGTGTGTGTCGGACTCTGATTCCATCCAAAGACTGCCGCCTGTACAGCCCCGCAGCACGCTATAGTGATACGCTCCAGCACAGCACACTGTGAACACTAAGCATTTATACACTGCGTGGTCGGAGCACCTCAAGCACAGCGGTAAAGTTTTAATCGTTGAAAGATGATCGGGTCTGAGTGGCCCGATCCAAAGTTTGGTTCCATTGTATCTCCCACGTTATTATTTCTATAGTGAAACTCTTTGAATGTACAAGTTTTTTCATAAGATATCACGCATCCATACACTGATCGGTTGGGTGTAAACACTGCCAAGGCTTAATTGCAATGCTCGCTTGAAAATTTTGGTCTTAGGAGGCAGAAGAAAGGTATGAAAAAAAAAATTGATAACATGTCAAGGAAATCAGGGAACTCATGTACGGAGGAACTCTCGTGCACGAGAACAAATTGGGGAAAGAAAAGATAGAACAAAATAACAGCTCATACCCAATCCAATTTTTTGGACAATTAACCGATAGTATCCAATGCCTCAACAGACATTGACTGTGAGTGTGTGAAGTCATTGCTTAAGCCTCCATAGACACAACTACGGTATCTGAACAGAGGAAGATACAAATAGTATACCGAGACAATGTGGAACCTATTCAAATGAGTGTTCCCACACAGGATCAACGTGTGTGGGAACAGCAAATCTGTAAACAGGAAGAAGAACAGAAGCATCATCAGTAAGAGCAATGAAAAGGGAAGATGACAAAGTGGGTGCAAAATACACGTCCCGAAAAGCCTACAAGAGGCTAAGATAACCTAAAGGTCGCCCAAAACATCGGATGGATGCACCACCTTCATTATTTTTACTCGTTTCATAGGCTGTGGCTGGAGATTAACAATACTGCGCCCCTATACAACAAAGGGCAAGCAGAAATTCTAATAAAAATAGCGAAGAGAAAGCGAGTGCTGTACAGGCGACGGCGTAGTACTTGTCCGCACCGAGCGAAAAGGAAGCGTTGTCCTTTCGATGCAGAAAGCTCGGTACATTCAAGCGCTGTCGCAAGAGTTGTGCTATGCTGTACGATGAGCTTCAGCGAGGATTATTAAAATAAATATTAATATACATAATAACAAACCTTTATCATCTTATGCCCCTTCAAAGAAACGGCTTCCAAGACTCAACGCTATCAGATGTTCGACATTAAAACTTGTTTGCAAAGCAAATTCTACATTTCTCCCGTAATCAACGTCTTACATGCAGTAATGCGCATGCGGTGCAGCTCTTTTGCGCTTTGGCTGAATTAAAAAATATACCCTGAAATTTGACATGAGATGCGTTCCATTAATTTTCTAATGAATAAAATGTGATGTTAATTCCAATAAAATAAATCTTAGAGCTATGTTGAAACTCATTGAGAAACAACTCTCAATGAACAGATTAAATCTTCTGTTAAATTAACTCTGTGCTTGGTTGCGAGCGTCTGCCGATACTCCGAAAGTGGCGTTTAACTCGGTATTGCCGCGGTTCACAGCGCGCAACATCCTGAGAAGGTGTCAATGGAGAAAGGCAAACGATGCAGCAAAGCAGACACGTTGCGTGAGTAAACGGTTTAACTTCATGACGGCAATTAAGCTTGAGAACAAACTGTGCGCGTCACTCTGCCTACAAGGAACTGTTTATCCGTAAATGTACCTAGGTACTACAGCTGAACAGTGTACAGTGAATGAGACTCGTATATATATAAGCAGCGATTCGTATCATAGTAATTTTGAACTACTTTCATCCTTTACCACGTTCGAATTAAGTACTGCTGTGCCCGCGGGATAACTGATAGAAATATCATCTCGCTCGTAGTGCGGATATTCACACAAACGCTAGCACATGATACGAAATATTCTCGTAAATTGCATAATTGCCAGCACGGAAAATTTCTACAAGCTGGTAGTAAGATACATTGTTCTCCAAACTTCACGCGCAATAATCCCCTAAGTGTCGCAGTAATCCCAATAAAATAACGCTTCCGGCATTTATTAATTTATTTCGTGTCCCCATCGTAATGAAATAGGTGAAAAATAGGTCAGGTTGCAGATCTTGTAATTAAGTTACATTTTCATAGAGATCGATGATCAGTTTGCAGAAGATGGTGAATGTGGGATCCTTATCCCTTTATCTAAATGCACTTCTTGCTCGCAACACTCCTTGAAATCGAAACAATATATTTGCAGCTTCTGGAATCTGATTTAATAATTTTTTCTCTAAGGTAACGATGTATTAATTCGGCAGTTGATCAACGAAGCACTTGCAAACTGATGATTTTTCACGGGCAGTAGGCAATTATTACCTCGGCCAAGGAGGTTATATATTCGTCCAGTTTGTCTGTCTGTCCTTCTGTCTTTCTATCATCAAGACAACCCAAGAAGCTATGAACCGATTTTGACGAAATTTACAGGAATTGTTAGGGATGATAAGAGGATCAGATAATTAACTTTTGGTGAAGATCCGTCAATCCGTTTGTTTGTCTGCCTCATTTTTCTCAATGCTAACACGAGTTGTTAGGTATATCAGAAAGAGTAAATGACTAAACTTTTGTGATGATCTGTTGGTTCGTTCGCATGTTTGGTGCTGTGTTTGATTTCATGTTTGTTAGCGCAATAACTCAAAAAGTTTTGAGCGACTCTTCATGAAACGTACAGGAATTGTTAGTAATGTTAAAAGACATGAATGATTAAATAATGGTGCAGATCGGCTGATTCATTTCTATGTATGTTTGAGTCGTGTTTGTCGGTTTCTCTGTTTGTATATATGTTTGTCATAATGCTTGTTTAGCAGCATAATTCAAAAAGTTATGAACGGATCTTCATAAAAATTACTGAAACTGATAACACTATTGAAAGGCATCAATAAATAGATTTTGGTGTTAATGCAAAGAAAATCATAGTCTCGGAACCAATTTTAATTTTTCGTAACCGCTGCCTTGCTTGGCGGAGGTATGCGCTCTCGAGGTGCTCTAGTTACATTTAGTTTACAGTCTTTCTTTAACGGAGCAGTTTTCGCTTCATAGGCCAAAATTTCAGCACTTCAATGAAACAGATATTTTTAGAGTTTGAAACACATTATCATGGGTACGGTACACTAACATTGCAGTTAAACTGACAGGAGTTGCATTCAAGTATATTGCAATGTTTTACTCAAAATTTTACTTTTGCTTCTCACTACGGAGACGCACGTTTAAGAAGAAGAAGAAGAAGAATGCAGGATAGGGAACGCAAAAAAAGAACCAGACTACTAGTGTCTCAAGAACACAGACGTGCTACCAATGGAGAGAGATGAAGCGTCTATGCGACACAGTATCAAGAAAGACTTGGAGCAGAAAGGTTAAAGAATGGAATAAAAGCTTCCGATGAGAGTGTGCGGAAAAATGTGGAAACGCCAAGTCAGAGAAGAGATGACCTAAGGATGAGCGCACGACAAAGGATCAATGAAGAAAATGAAGAAGCCAATTAGAGAAGAGAAGATCCGCACCGGCCTATATTAAGCAAACATATAGATTACTACGTGAATTTTTTCACGTAGGGGTCCACTAGTTAGTTATAAACTACTACAGGTAAACAAACATCCTTGAATGTACCTGCGGTTGTATATGTATGACGAAACACTGTGGCGAAGTGCAGTTCTCACGCAGGTGAGTTGAGCAAGCTGCTTGCATTCTCTCCACAGTTGCTGCCCTTTGCAAAGCTGGCACGTTCTTCCCAACTACGTGACACTTCACGACTGATTCGTCATCGCCGTACATGCAGAAAGGCGTTGCTAACAACGTACTGTATCCCCAAATCGGATATTTGTAGGCGATTATTGGATATCATTCGATGCTAGCCCTATGAAGATATTTGACAGTTGCCCGGTAATTTCCGAAAAGGGTTACTTGTCACCTACCTGCAAGGAACCGAAACTTTGCAAAGCAAATCGGTAGTCATAGAAACGACCGACCCAAACTCGCAAGATTTTCGGGTAGCAGCCACACCCCACGAGACTCCCGCACGGGTAACGAAAACGTCGTCTAGCATTTACATTGAGTCAAGTGTTGACCCAAAAAGCAGCACGCTTGCAGCGACGGAAACAACTTGCTTTGACGTGCTGTTACAGCATGAGGAAAAATTTTGTTTTCGTGCTGTACACCAGGCAGGCATTTTCCGTAAGTACACGGGCATGCGTGCTGGGTTTGAGATAAGTCTCTCTCAATGTACGTTCAATTGCAGTCACACAATCCTAAAGACCGTTGCGGAATTATTAGTCTGTGTATCAGCTTGATTTTTTTTCTATATAGCACGCTTGAACCATTAGCATAAACCACGAATATAACCATTCTATCCGCACTTTAGATACACCAACACGAGCGAGAAACAGATGGACGATGGCCACCCGCCAACTGGAGAAACAGATTTTTTTTTTTTTGCAATAATCGGTTTCGAAAGGCAAGAAGGACTATGCTGTATTAAAGGTTAGCATTCGGTGGAGCTCACATCTCTATAGCAATCAAGTCCCTGGTGTTTGTTCCCGTCCACTCAGTAATACTTGATTTATAGGTGAATGAAAGTCCACTTACTAAAGCTATAAGCGTTCTACAATTAAGCGTTAGATCGATACTTCAGCATTTCTCTGCAACAAGAGAGGTTATTCACAGCAAGAAATAGAATGGTACGTCAGTATTCATTTGCGCTGATGAAATTTTTTTTCACATATTATCTCGCCAAAGTTTATCTCGTAGGTTTTACAACAAATCTTTCATTGTTTGACAACATGAGCAACAATTCACTTATGTCAGAATTCATTTGTATTGATGCTTAGATTCATCTTCTCACCAGAACTGATGCAGAAGGTTTTGCCTGCAGTCGTGCTTGCACTGTCTGACAACACAAACAAATTTCCAGATAAAGCGCGTTGCTTCAGGCCAGTAACAATCCAGTGTTCATTACGTAAGTATCTCCTCGGTGGCGCTGAGCAAGCCAGCCAGCCTGCAGCTCTGCAGCATGGGAATGGCAGGCGCAAACGATCAATGCAGAGGGGGTCCACACTCCCACCCTCGCAGGTTTTCACACCAGAGTGAAGTAACACCGCAGCGCTGCACAACATTACCGCTAGAGTGACAAAACAATGCGACTGTTGCAGTGGGTCGGCGGCAATGTGAGTATAAGGAGACGATGCATGGGGTGCAACACAGCGGCCCAAAAGGCGCAACCGCACTGCAAAAATCAAGCGTTTTTCAGTCTTAATCCTTTCAGGCGCACAGCGCCCCGACTGTTTTGATTCTTTCAATAGGGCTATTTCCCCAACAGAAATTTTATTTGAGCCTTAACTCTATTCCTGCCAGACTGTATTGTATATGTTGGTACAAGGATTCTTTTTCCTATTGTATTCCTACGGAGGAAAAATAGCATGCAGGGAGGTCCCATAGCCTGGTATACAGATAGGGTTCCCTGCAGGGTTAGTTGGCATAGTTACGATGCCACTGTGATTGAACAAAGATAATGCGAATAACTAACTCAGCATCTTCTCATCGCTTCATTATGCGCAAATAATGATAAAATAAAAAGCAGTTTAAGCTTCTCGGTCCACTGCAAAGACATCCAAAGAGAAGACGATGGAAGGGACACATCGAGAAAAGCGCGGAAGCCATGCGTGAGGGTGTTCTCACACTGAATCAACACGCATGGCAACACGGCGTCGGGCAAGGAGTGGAAGAACTGAACAAAAGTTTCAGAAGCATATAACTGGCAAGACGTAAAGTGGGCACGAAAGACAGATGCACCGGAGGCCTAGCTAGGCTAAGTCAAGCTAAATGGAATCCCAATATAGGTGAGCGAGTCTTCATTAAATACGATGGGTGAATAAGACTAACCTAATCCTATATGGTCCCACCCTAATGCCTTCTGAGGGTCAGCAATGAGGCACAGGTAGGTCCTTAATTAAATATATCATGTTTTCCAGGTAAAACATAGCGATTCTCGACACAATAAAAAGGCACAGAAAAGAGAACCTACAAGTGGATATCTAGTGACAACCATATACTTCCACTCCTACTTTCAGGCATCAATTAGACACCAATTTTCACAGGAACAGCGCCACTTGTAATGTCGTCTGAGGAGCACAGTAGGCGCTAAAAAGTAACTATTGCCAAGTACAATAAATGACACAAAAAATATCGAGTGGCACTGTGGAACAGACGCCCTGCTGAGCAGGGAAGGGAGGTCACGCAGCTCGTTCGCTTCCAAAGTTCAGCTCAGGAACGGAAGCAGTAAACCAAAGAATGGAGAAGACAGAGGCAGCACCCGTACATTAGGGAACAGTTGGCACTTCTGACACTCACGTTTGGCAACTGAAAATGCCACGACACTTGACAAATCCAGGCCGTGTATACTATAGAGGGCAAAACCTGGTCAAATCTACTGACAGCCTTTCTAAATTCGTTCGAGAGTAAGGGAACCAAAACTAAAATCGTGTTGGCAGCGCAGGTAGTCGTAGTATTTTGCGAACTTCATAGGAAAGCACAACGTGAGGAGAGTGTTGCAATTTTTATCATGTTTTGAACCTGTATGGTTCCACAAATATCGATACAACTGTATAGACTAAGCAATAACTACAGCAGGCACCTGCAGTTATAACTGACACGCGTTTCTAATCAGTGAGACTTTCCTATCACGATATATTTTAGTGTACCATCATGCACTACCATTCTGTGATTACATTCGCAGAAGATATTTTAGATTAGTTAATGACGACATATTTACATTTACTATAATATTGATCGTAATTGAGGGAAATGAGGAAATGTCACGTTTACACTGTGCAACTTTTGCTGCGCGTCACAATATTTTCCCGTGTTTCCTTCCCTGGGAGGAAAAATTTCCCACACTGCGTTCTCACAACTGCGTGGCTCGGGACGCCTAAGTGTGAAAAGGCCCTGAAATTGAAAAATACTACACACGGCTCTCAAATAATGGAGGTCGATTATCAATCCCTGAGACGCAAACCCAACCGTTCATTCTAAACTCAAATATCAATACCTATAGAGTGAAATCCAAAGAGCGAGGGGGAATCTCTTGGAGGACAGTCGTGTACTGCACGAAAAACGTGGCGTCGTGTAAACATGCTTTAAACCACATCAAGGTGAACATACCTACAATCAGCATGCCTACCTATCAACCTTATTGACTAGAGATTAAAAAAACAGTTAAAAAAAGAAATCCCAAATTCGCGCGATGGCATCCAGAATTACCGCGTATATGAAAAGATTATACAGGTCAAATAATATTACTTCAGTCG
This sequence comes from Parhyale hawaiensis, assembly GCA_001587735.2. NCBI lineage: Eukaryota > Metazoa > Arthropoda > Malacostraca > Amphipoda > Hyalidae > Parhyale > Parhyale hawaiensis. The sequence continues at coordinate 10,338,836 of LQNS02276620.1, forward strand.
GCATCGGCGTGAAGTGAGAACGTGCGATTTGGAAGTTTCTGCTGAATTCGTTTAGCACGACTAAATGTGAAAAAGGGTAAGATGTTGACTGCAGCAGGCTGAGGTAATGATAACCGCAAGTCCACGACTGCCTTAACTATGTATAGTAGGTGCTGATCTCCCCTATACGCGGTCATCCTCAAGTTGATATACATTCTTCATTAAGAAATATCCTACTTGGAATGGTTTTATTAGTTTACCTACACATAACTCTGATAGGTTTAACCCTCCCTGACAACCACGGCGATGTTTCAAGATATGATAGGAAAAGGCCTTATAAATGATGTCATATAGGTACCAAGACAGACTGACAACCAATGCTGAACAGTTCAGTAGGTAACAACCAGTAGAAAACGAAGGGCAAGACGAAGATTCTTAGTCGTGATAAGAAAAAAAGGAAGGCAGTAGAGTGAACATGGCATGAAAGATTCTGGAAGGCTTAGCTATAGGGATAGGATAACATTCAGCAGTTTCTCGAGGGACACGACTCTTCAAAACTTCAGGCGAAAGAAATTCCTCATTTAACTTAGCTCTGTAGCTGATCCTGAAAGGCAAAATATGAACTTATATTATTATTATACCACTTTGTTTAACCTCCGTAGAAAAACATGAACTTTGTCTTGTTAGCAGCAACAATACTTGTACGAACCAAAGCATAACCGACTAGCACCGGGTGCGGTCAGTTCAATCTTCAACAGGATATGCCGCACACCACCGGACGCTAGATAAACCCAAGGTCTCGGGTAAAGTTAACCCTTCCGCAGCCGATGGTGTTCCAAGATAAATTTGTCAGTTTTCTATTGGAGAGATAAAAACACAAGTGAAGTAACTCTCATAAGCATGGCAGCAATTCTTATGGTGAAAACTACGACGTTATAGCACTTGTCAAACTCGCCCTCAAACGGTCAAGAACCGACGCGCGTGTATTATTTTCCTAAGCCGATGACGCCCCAACACTCAGTCCAAACTTATAAGAAAATTTGATATACTGCTTCAATTTTTTAGGACTAGCAAGCTTTTCTCTACATAGAATATATAAATACAAGTGCCAGCATAATATGTGGCCTAGCTAAGATGTACAGATTTTATGAGTAATTGTAAGTTAGGTTAGACGTACACCTATTCTAGCTAAACTGAACCTATCCCAATGTCATCTCAGCTAACCTATTTTAGCTTACACTAACCTAAGATATACCTCGAGGTGGGCCACTTAAATTTCTATACCAAGACAATTAACATTTCCACAGCGGTGACATTACCAGGCGATCTTCAGCAAAAAATATCCTCAATGTTATAGCATCAAAATGAGACCACAGCAGTCCAGCAGAACACTAGACCGCCCTGTAGGAGTACGTCGTATGCTCCCCATACAGGATATGATGACAATCACAGTTTCCGGAGCCAATGCTTCGTTGCACTCAACCACTGCTCATCACGGAGACTGTGATGGTGACATCATCGGTCCACGAGCTCATGTCACCACACATTAGATGGTGTAACTGTAGTTACTACTCCCCGAGACAAGATGGTAGCGGTATAGTACGTGGGCTTCGGAGATTCTGGTGTGTGCCTTTAAGTCGAGTTACTCAACTCTTCTAGTTGAACAGAAACTATCCAATCCTAACCTACGGGTTCGACAAGTTTATCTGCGATTCTCCGCCACCGTATACAGAGTACGGTATCTTGCGTAAGCTCTTCACGGTATCCAAAACAGGCCCTGTTCCGTTTAAGATAATTTAGAAAATCTTACAGGAAAAAACGAGAGAAAAATGATGCAATTTTTCCCTGTGAAACTCACATGAGAGTCGCTGGAACGATAATTATGTAATCACTTGAAGAAAACATGACGTTCCATTTGGCTTGAATCATTAGACCAGGATCCATGTTTCCCGGATTGAATTTGACTTGTGTTGAACAGGGTAAATGTGTAAGGCCGAGTTCTCAACTCATTCATCTCGATGCGTTCACTCACCTACTCAGCCGAATGTTTTGTGGCGTCGATGTCAGCCTAACTTAGTGTACGTCACAAAAGTTATTAATATATTAACCGTCAAATAGTCTTCTTAGCAAGTTTCACTAGGCAAGTTACGTGTATCTCCTCAAATGGGAGTGAAATAAACTCAGAAAATAGTGCAGTTTTATACTAATGCTGCGGCACAGTAACACTTTCGGAAAAGTGGATGAGCGAAAGCGTTGATATGAAGAACCCGACAGGGGGGTGGAGCGGTCGGCGCCAACTCGTAGATTGCATATTTTAAAGACTCAAGTGAGAGACCTAATCAAGATGCAGTAATACTATATATAAAGATAGTTTGAAGATCGAAAAATAGAAAAAGCAGAAAAATACCCTCCATTTAATGTAAATCTTTCTAACTGGAAACCGATCCCCCTTGTGTGGATGCCCATGAAGGGCCTCCGTCCCCTTAGCCCCCTTGCACCCCTCTTTGTAAGCCACTGCCGGATATCGCGTGGTTTATTTAAAAAAAAAATCTGTTTTCAAAAACCGGGAATTTACCGCAAGCTATCTAGTGCAATAGTACGACAGGTAGCAGAGATTTCTCGGTCTTCGTTCGTTGAGATGTTAACAGCTTAAGTATCTATAGGCACATTATATTATCAGTTATACAGGCATATGAACTATTACATCCACTTTGAAATGCAATACTAAAAAAACTACATTGTTAGTTTAAGACTCCGCCGCCGCTGTAACGGTTCTAAAAGAACAAGGAGAGGCTAACTAAAGCTAGAAACAGGCATTGAAAAACATCATCCGTAGAAACAAAACGGGGCAAAGATGTGAAAATTTAAACTTTTCCTGTGTTGTGCAACGGAATTGAATAACTACTACTCACAAGGCACTGGAGTTCGCAATTGTGCACCAGATTTTGCACAATCCAGGAGTGTATGGTTTTGCACTATGCACCGCATAACTCATCCACCAGCAAGAATCGATCCAAATCGTCTTCTAACCTGCGCTTTATATTTAGTTACGGAACGCTAGCTAAAAGTACTATTTGTGTCACACTGCTCCCTGAAACTTCAAGTGCAATAATTTCATTAAGAGCGCGTTAGTCGCAGACTCTTATTATGTGAAAAAACATGTGAAATTATCGATTTGCTTCAAACGAGAAAACCTCGCAGAATCGGAGTCAGCGAATGTGAGGGGGAGTGTGATTCGGAATTTAGTCATTGGGCTCTGTATCTCTGGTTAATCGTACCTTCATTAATCAAGCTGTGGTAATTCACTACAAACCTTCCTTTTTTTTGTATCACAATATAAAGAAACTTTTGTAGTGAAATACTACAGCCTGAGGAAAATAGGGTAACGACTAAATAGTATTCAAGTATCTTTAAACTCCAAATATCGTCTTAACTTCATTCTGTGAGAACGTCTCAAGAGAGTATTATGCAATATCTTATTTGCTGTAAGGCTGCGCTTCCGAGCGTTAGATATTCACAGAGATCACGTTACTCATGCTCTTTTTACGTCGTAAAACTACACAATATACTTAAAAAGATTCTCCGAGAACGAAGTTCTCGGTGCTAACTCTTAACGCTCTAATTCCCAGCGGCGGTTCCGCTGGTGCATCGGCGCACAAACGAGATCTGTACACAACCTGCCGCCAGCCTCGGCTGATGCCTGCCTTCGGTGAACAAAAACACCTGCTGCAGGCCGCCGCGTGTTTACACTGCAAACTCCACAACCGTGAAATCTAAGTCATGGTGTGAGATAGAGAAGACTAAATTGAACGCTAACGCTACCTATCTTACGGTACCATTGTTAATGCGCGACTAGTGGAATAGGCCGTTTTCTGCTTAGCAAGAACTTCCCTCCCTATAGACGCAAGATTTAGGTTCTGGACTGAGAAAAATGAAAAATACAAGATTGATGAATGATGCTATCCCAACTTAAAATATTGTCAACTGAAGGGTTATTGAGACAGCACTTGTCATACTTGCACCGCAAGACTCATGGCAGTGAAATTTAGGATCTGGACCAAGGAAAAATCTGTAAGTATTGATACCATTTTGTTAAAAAGAGCACTCTCAAAACAGTGTAACTATCAATTCTGTCATATAAAGGAAACAGATTTCATTTTGTTACTATGCTTACCAAAACTTAGCGAATTCATAACAGCCAAAAATATAGTATGAGCTGTTCTATGCTCCGAGAACACTCTGGAGTTAGATCCAAAAATGTTAGCACTTTTGTAAGTACGGTATGTTGTTCGAAGCTTTCGGTGCCTTAATTCGACCAATGTAATACATTTTCTGAGAGAACATAAACACTTCCGACCGCCGAGGGTGAAATTGGCCAAAAGTTTCGCCTTGATCAATTAATGCACGGTGTTCAATTTCTTGGACACCATTGCTAGTGCAATTACTGCGAGAAATAACGCTTTACTTTACGTGTTGATGGGGCTAATAAGCATCGTCATCAAAAATCGTTTGCACTTCGCTAGTGCATAGTTACATAATTAGCGACTTTAGTAAAGAAACGCTTGTAATTCACCCTTTTGTACCTGGTAATAACCACTGCTTTTCATAGCAATAGCGGCACTATTAGTGAACCCTAGGCATTAGAAGTTAGAAGATTAGGGAGCAACACAACACGAACCGCATCCTGAAGCCAAAATAAAAAGTGTAGGTAGCTATAATCTATACGCTCGTATAGTATTTAATCTACAATAAGCTACCATAGTCTGTCTAAGAAACCAGCAGAATATTTTTATAGTAAACTAGACGTCATCTGCTACGAAGCACTACCAGTGTAACTCAATGTCCAATAACATGACCTGGAAACAGAGAACTCAACAAGCTCCACACAGCATCATGCAAGGTGAATGATCGCTTTACCATACGATTATTGCATTGGCAACTAAGTAAACCCCGTATTAAGTTTACGTTGAGTCAAAGACCTGCAAATTAATCGACAGCTCAACAAGCTCCAAGTTACATCACGTAGGGTGAATGATCTATCACATACTCGGTAAATACTGAACTTAATTATAAACCACATCAGGCTATCCACCTCAGAAAGATCAAATTCAGCGTTTAAAGGAACGTAATTAAGACGAGTGAGGAACTGACAGGCCACGTTTGACCCGTGCAACAGAAGCTTCCTTGTGAAGGTGGGTCGCTCAGGAATGCGTGCGAATGATGCCAAAACTGCTTACTTGAGTTTTATCGGACCAATACACATGCTAATAGATGCCTCAAGTGGCAGCGTCTGAAGACAGAAGAGCTTTGTGGGAGTATCTTAAACAGTGCGCGCCTTTCTGAACTACTGGAATAGAAACTTGATCATTTAGTGACACTGGCAACAAATCCGAAGTGCCACTCACTGGAGACGAAAGCTTTACTGGCGTTGGTAGCTCCACCGCTGGCTGCATTTCTGAAGTACTGGAATAGAAATTTTATTTATAACACAGTAGCAGCATGCTTCCGCAGCTCTAACACCTTGTATTGCTCGCAGGTTCGAGACCAAGCCAGGCACGCGAGTTCTTTGCAGATCTAGGTGTGCTGACTCGGCAGTTGTGTGCATACATTGCGCCGTGGTGGTAGCTACTGCCTTCCTCAGATGAGGGGGTGGGGGTCTCGGATCATTTGTTCTTTCCGTCAAATTGGCGCCATACTTCTTGGTGACCCGAGGTCGACTGCAACTACACTTATTCCTCTGGGGCCAGTGGGCCTATACCCGCAGCACAAACCAGTGCATGAGGGTTTCACAGGAGAGGGTGTGGTCTAAGTTGACTTTACCTTTGCCTTTACTTTTCATACCAGGCGGTGTTGTTTTCCTACAATAGTATTTTTTTGTCCTCCTCTATGCCAAAGGGAAAAGAATTTCCAGTTCTAGCTAGGTAGCACAGCCTAGTTATACAGACAGGGTTAAGACAGAAAAGCCCGAAGTGTCAGCCGCTGAAGACAAGAACTCTGTGGACACTTGTAGGTGTGCATTTCGAAACTACAGAAACGTATATCTGACCATTTATTTGAGGCATAGGAAAAAACCCGAACAGCTAGTCACTGAAAACAGAAGAGCTTTGTAAGGTCTGGGTATTTCAAGTAACGCGGCTTAGGACTCACCATTCTTCTTAAGCAGTGGAACTAAAATTTGATTGGTCGTAAGAAGAGCGTTTGGAAAAGCGACAAGTATACTAATACTCAACAACATATGGTTTAATAATTGAATTTGAGTTAGAAATAACGACTATCAAACATCGGATCTCCGAAGACGGTAAATCGTTGTTGGCTGTGGGAAATCCGACATACAGTATCTCACTCAGCTAGTGCGCAATTTTCTGCACTGCTGGAACAGAAAAGTGATAATTTTGTAAGGGATCGTATGATATCCTCAAGTACCCGCCAGTCGCTCAATATGAGACAAGCTTTACGCTCTTACAGACTTGGCAAACAGAGTAAGCTTACTACACCACTGCTGGGAACTACAATTTTAAAATTATGCCCGATATCGGAATATTATACTTCAGATATAAATATATAAGAAGAATACTTTTACAGTATTTGCTAAGCTTAGTAATGTTTCACTAAGCAATAAAAATTGTGAATATTCCGTCTCTGGAAACAGACGATCTTCGTGCATGAGCTTAATTATCTCAAAAATACACGCGATAGTTCAATCAATACAAAAATAAGCTGCAATAACCGAACTAGAGCACTCTGAGAGCACATACCTCCGCCAAGTAAGGCAACTTTAACGAAAAATATAAAGTGGCTCTGAAACCATGGTTTCTTTTGTATTAACTTCAAAATATAATCATTTGTGCCTTTCAATAGCATTAACAGTTTTTGCAATTATTTGAAGATCCTTTCTCAACTGTTTGAGTTATGCTGCTAACAAACATTATGACAAACATGAGTCAAACATAGAAACGAATCAGCCGATCTGCACCAAAATTTAATCATTCATGTCTTTTAACATTACTAACAATTCCATAAGTTTTATAAAGAATCACTCAAAACTTTTTTTGATTTATTGCGCTAACAAACGTAAAATCAAACACAGCAAAAAACAAACGAACGAGATCATCACAAAAACTTGGTCATTTACTCTTCGTATTGTACCTAACAACTCATGCGAATTTCATTAAATCCGTCCATGACTTTTTGAGTTATCTTGGTGACAGACAGACAGAAAGACAAACGGCCAAGCAGACAGACAGACAGACAGACGAGCCCGACGAAAACATAACCTCCTCGGCGGAGGTAATAATTCGAGGGCAGAAACGACGTACAGGCACAGTTCGGTGTAAAACAATGCATCGTTAAAACTGTGATGACACATCTGTTGTATGGCCAAGTGATGATCAATATACACAGGATACACTAACTTTTGGCGTAAAGGGCACAGTATCGTAGCGCCATAACCTCGCCAATGTACAGCACAAGACTCAGCGAAGAACTGCGGAGTTTCACAAACTTTCTGCGTAAGGAGGCGCAGTGTCCTAGAAAAATTAACTTGAGCAAATATTGAACAGAGGCCATATTCATGGGAGGACTAGTAAGGATGGGTCTCCGACAGGCGTCCATCAAAGGTCATGGCTACGAAGAACGCAAATCCGCGCCCCCAGCCGAGGTGCTAATGGGGAGAGCAAGGCTGGGGAAACAGAAGGAGTCTGTGAGTGGCGCTGCAGAGAGAGCGTTCATAGCTCAATACTATGAGCTACATTGATGTGCCATACATAAGACCTGCCAATCTCGGTATCTACTCTCTGATAGACCACCCGTATAAGATATGAACAGAATAACCCAGAAAATGTAAGCAGATGCTTGTGATTGAACTTCTATGCTATATTAATCGTGAAAAGTGATCCCGACAAGACTTCACGAGATCTTTTTTCAATAAGGAATAAGCATGTGCTCAAAAGCTATTAATCCTTCCTTGAGCAAAGAAACGCTCGCTTACAAACTGTTACATCATCACTATAGCCTGAATTTGAAAGAAGCAGCCAATTTTCAAAATATTTATATCCTGATGAACCGATAAAAGGGACATCAGCACGCAACAATTTGCTTCGTTGTCAAATCAAAGATGGCGTCAATGTTCTTACAACATTTTCTGGTCATGTAGTTTTCCTGAGTTAAACGAGAGTACAGTGATTCTGACCGTTAAAGTGACGATAAAAAACATTTTTGTCGACTTGTCGTGATTTGAAAATGCACTATAGAAGACAAATTCAGTATTTACAGGTTCTGTTTACTGAACTGGAATGATGCGGCTCATTCAGAAAAGGGACGCGTTTCATCCTTCAGTCTCCCGCATTTGCTGCAGCTTCTTCCATCAAATCAACACGTCACGTCCATCAGTTTGACTGAACGCGTTACGACGAGGGACGTGTGAACACTGCCTTAGGAGAGTTTCAGATAACTGCTGAAAATAATATGAAGCATACATATGAAACTGGGCTGGCAACTCATTATACCATTTCTATGGAATAATTTTTCATTACTTGAAGGAAGCTTACTCTGTTATTTATCACAATTAAAAAATTACATTTTGTTGAGATAAATCAGGTACTGCGGATATACTGAATTTCATTTGTAATAAATTCACAGGGGAAATATTAATAGATTTAGAAGCCCAGGGCTCCAGGCAGTTTCGTCTGCATGCTGAAGAAAATATCTTTCCAAAACCAAAACCCGCAGCAGCTGCGATGCAGCAAGACTGATATTAGAATTGCGCACTATAATGAAGGGCAAGCAAGCAGGAGAAGGCCGTTCACTGCCATCAGTAACAGCAAGATGGACCAGATGTCCGAGGCAGGCATCGAAGTATCAATGAAAATCTTGAGCAGATCAAGTTGCGGACCTATTCAATACATCGGCATAAAGTCAGGTACTTAGCATCAAGATAACGAATGAACGAGACGCGAGGCGACTGTTGGCAAGAACTTTTAATGTGGAGCGAAATTTGTATTCAGAAGAGCAGTTCAGAAGGCGAAAGCGACACCAGCTGTTGCTGTTCAAAAGAATGAGACTCAAAAATATTGCCAGGAACTAGACACAAAACGGGGGTCTCTCTTAGCGAACGTGAGAGACTGCCGGGGTCTGCGTCTGCGACTTACACTACGTCTGCTTTAACTGCAGACAACAAGAAGTGAACTGTATACTAATATACATACTTGAAACCGGTTAAACGATACATAAGTTCAGCGGGGGGAGGAGGAGGAGGAGGAAGGGTGGGTTGGTCACCTCTGGACCTCGAGGTTCATTCCCTAATAATTATCTATATTTATAATACTGAGAGTTCCAGCGTATATCTCGTGCTATCGTGCGTCTCGTAGCTGCAACTGCTGCTATTCTGAATTTGTTACGCTGTGAGGAAAAGTTTGTCGTCTTCAAAGGCGCCACCGATTGGCACAGCAAAGTCGACAAGCTAAGGCCACTAGGCTTGACTTAGCCGAGTTTCAGATACGAGCGTTAGTTTCGTCTCTTTGAATCACTTTGCATGCGTTACAGTCAAACCAATCATACTTGAAAAGAGTGAGTGTCCATTTTAAGGAGATTGAGTTTTACGCAGTCTCGAAGGTAACTGATTAGGGATTAACACTTGACACTCGAGTCAAGGGAGCCGAAGTCAGCGCACCGCTCCCCAAAAACCCGGTTAGGGATTCACCTAAATACCTACATCAGTCTAGCAGCTGTTTAGTGTTTCTAGGTCATTTGTACCAAATGAAAACAGACTTTAAACAAAATTATTCCATTAACGGGTAGAGAATCAAGTGTCGTAGGAACAGCAATATCATTAAAATACGTGACCCGAACGGTCATCTAAGGCAAAAGGATCAATTTCTAGGGACGAGGTACCTATGCAGCATTCAACCGAGTCACAGTGGCAACCCCAACAAATTGTTTGGTCGCCCCAGAAGCTGATTTATAGCTTCAGCTTCTGGGACAGCCAAGAATTCTGCTTGAGAAAGGCCCTCAGCAGATAATGTGACAAGCAGACAGTGAAACAGAGCTAAATAAAAGTAGACTCAACAGTTTCTTTCGACTGTTTAGGTTTCACCTCAAGTGACAACGCAGCATTCAACCTGCAGTGCACAGAACCACTTGCGCCAGAGGTGCAGTGTCGATATCGAAACAAGCCGACAGGTGTACTGAGGGTAGCACAGGTGCACCACAGTACACGGTGACTCAGTGCCACCGCATGTACGTGTACCTGAGTCAAGTAGGGGCATCATTCATAAATTCATAGCAAAATATTTTAGACAATTACTCCCGTAATGACCAATGAAAACATATCTCGCAAATATAGCATTGTTTGAGAGGGTCGTTGATAAAGTACAGTGGTTTTTATAACGTAAAGCAGCCGGAAGCTACTATGGAGGGCCAGATAACTGTATACGGTGACAGCTAAGGTAAGTTATTGATAACGCTATTGCTACGAAAAGATGAAGCAGACAAACAAATAAACGGATGGACATATCTTCACCAAAAGTTAATCATCTGTTCCTCCTAACATACCTAATAATCCCTGTAAATTTCGTCCAAATCGGTTCCAAACTCTTTGAGTTATCTTGGTGACAGACAGACAAATAAACAGACAGACAGACAGACAAACACGACGAAAACATAACCTCCTTGGCGGAGGTAATAATAATTCCCGTCATGTCTTTATTTATTAATAAACATGTTTATATTTTTCCTTTCATGCTCTATGGGAATAAGATACGAATAAATTCGAGCGTTGATGATAACACGATGGTATCCATGATACCGGGTCGAGCACACTTGAGGACATACTATATACCTACATGAACTTGAACTCGGCTGCATCAAAGTGTTCGTACATGTCTAAAGTGATACGGGGACCGTCGCTTAGCTACGCCGTATGTACCTATACTGTATATTCCTGCATACAGGAGCATTAGAACGGCGTACCTTTCGGTGGCGCTCTGGTAATGACTGTAGGTTAGGTTAGATTGGTTAGGTATCTTTGTTACTGTCAGGTCATGACAGTTAGGTTAGAATAGTGTTAGACGAGGTATTTTTAAGAATCAGAGCAGGTTATGATAGTACAGAACAGATTCTGTTAATGACAACGACTGACCCCAAAAGCGAAGACATAAAGGCCTCCGGATTCAGTCTGGTGCATACAGATAGAATATTGAATTTTCCTCTAAGGAATCCTTGGAAACGATGATAACAAAAGAAAACGGGGGTTCTTACGCAGTACTAATTTTATATTTTTGTTGCCGTCCTTTTATAATGGAGTGGGCTACTTGTCTTGGTAAAATGAATTTGGATACATAAGTGTGTTCACAAAGTTAGTGTAAATTTCATTCTTTATCTATCATCAGAGGAGTTAGGTATTATTTTTGTACATAGGGTGTGCAACAACATATTAAAAGTTTTCTACGAGTGTGGGGTTGGGACCCACTAACATAGGGTAAGACGCAATATTGTGGAGTTACAAAACAACGCCGTCATTTTGTATGGCCAACTTAACCCAAAGTTTTTTGCATTTTTCACATTTAGGTCAACCCACCTGACTGTCTGAAAAAGATTTAAGATTTTGACGATGGCTCATCTCCTTCCTCATCTCCTTCAAACATACAACCGTAAACGAAAACGGAATCATCGTACTTCACTTCGCTCGCAGGTGATGAAGAAGACCCTCATATCGAAACAGCAGAGATTGAGGAAGACACGGTTGACCCAGGTTGTTAGACCCGTAGTAGCAGCAGACTACAGCGTCTGTCATGGACTCTCAGGGCTAAATTATAGTATTGAAAGCACTTTAACGTTTTTTTCTCATTTTTACCTCCGCCAAGGAGGTTATGTTTTCGTCGTGTTTGTCTGACTGTCCGTCTGTCTGTCTCTTTGTCTGTCTGTTACGAAGATAACTCAAAAAGTTATGAACCGATTTGGATGACATTTACAGGGATTGTTAGGTATGTTAGGAGGAACAGATGATTAACTTTTGGTGAAGATATGTCCATCCGTTTGTTTGTTTGTCTGCTTCAATTTTCTTGATGCCATAACTCAAAAAGTTATGGATGGATTTTGATGAAATTAACATGAGTTATGAGGTATATAACAAAGAGTAAATGATCAAGTTTTGGTAATGATCTGTTTGTTCGTTCGTTCGTTTGTTACTGTTTTTAATTTTATGCTTGTTAGCACAATAACTCAAAAAATAATAAATGGATCCCTATGAAATTTATAGGAGTTGTTAGTAATGTTAGAAGACATAAATGATCAAATTTTGGTGCAGATCGGTTGGTTCGTTTGTATGTTTGACTCATGTTTGTCATAACGTTTGTCAACAGTATAACTCAAAAAGTTAAGAACGGATCTTCAAGAAAATTGAACAAGCAGTTTTGAATATAAAAAAAGCATAAATGATTAGATTTTGGAGTTTATACAAAGAAAATCATGGTTTCAGAGCCAATTTGAATTTTTTGCTACTGTTGCCTCACTTGGCGGAGGTATGCGCTCTCAGAGTGCTCTAGTTTATCCTAAGATACAACCCAGTTATGGCTTCGTCAGCAATGTTGAATGACGAGCTTTGTGTTGCTTCTCCAACATTGTTTTGGGGGTCGCTGAGATCGCGTCGCCTTCACCGCCAACTCCACAAGCTAAACGGTGCGTTACTGCGTAAGTAACACTCGCGTCTGATTGCAACATGCCTATGGACGACTTGAGGCAACTTGTAGGCAGTGCCATTGTGCCATATTCCGGTCATAAAAAGGCTAGACTGCGTATAGAATTCATCGCTTAGAACTCTTTGAAACCCCACAGTTAGCTCAATAAAGATCAGTATTACACTTCATAAAGGACGTTCCAAACAGTGCTATTCCTACCAGAAACCGACGTATTATACTGAACTAAGAGAATTAAAATCGTCCACCCAAAATTTATCTAAAACGTTCACTCTAGGCGCAGTTTTTATTATTATTATTGACATGAAAGGCTTGAATTAAGATGAACAATGCAAAGTCATTCGAAGTTTTCACCATCAGCAAAATAGATTTAGTAAGATACAAACATTGGTAGGCAATTTTAAGAAAGCTTCATTGATTCCTGACACTATTGTGATCAATAGCTTTTACTGTTGGCGTAGTTACTTTACTTAACTATGAAATAGGTAGTAGTTATTTGACGCAATAGTGACCAACCGCTGTCACTATCAACGCAGTTGATTAGGTCACCTACAAAAAAAAAAAAAATGGTAGAACGCTCCAAAATACTTGAAGCAACAGCGGTCTGCAGCATTTGCTTCAACGCACCAATTTCATCCAACTATAAACCACGATAGTCACTTTCAGGCACAATCTGCACAGCCCCGGGAAGTCTCTCCGGCCGACTCCGCGCGTACCTCCGCAGTCCGGTGCGTAGCAGCAGCCGCGGTACTTCGCAATGACGAACATAAAAGCGGAGAGGGACGAGCTCCGCCGGCCGGCCGACCGGTCACACGGAAAATTGCAGCTTTCTATATAACTACAGGAAACTCAGACCTTAGTCGCCTCGCTCAGCGCGAAGGTCACGCGCCAAATCTTGCCATTGCAAAACTCTACAGTTGCATGGCTACCTTGTTGTGCACTAG
>LQNS02276620.1:10369453-10382440 GCA_001587735.2 Parhyale hawaiensis
GGAGGTAGAACCAACCGGGCAGTAGAACCAACCCGGTGGTAGAACCAATCCGGTGGTAGAACCAACCGGACAGTAGAACCAACCCGGTGATAGAACCAACCAGACAGTAGAAGTAGAACCAACCCGGTGATAGAACCAACCAGACAGTAGAAGTAGAACCAACCCGGTGGTAGAACCAACTGGGCAGTAGAACGAACCTGTTGATAGAACCAACACTGCGGTAGAACGAACATGGCGGTAGAACCAAGAACGAGTCGGCTCTATTACGCCCTACGGGAACAATTCCCAGGTAGTTCGCACAGAAGGGCAGCAGAGTTTCAACATTCATCAAGTTCAATAAATATTATCGATACCCATCAACAAAATGAACTCATTTCCATCAATTCCTTCGTTAATTTACACAATACACGGTTCGGAAGCTTGTGTCTGCAGCCGCGCAGATAATCCAAGCAAGAATTACAAACATTGTATAGAATCACGGAACACTCCCAACTGGTCATTTCCAAGAAGCAACCCATGACAATATCGCACTATTATTATTATTATTATTACAGTTTCTGCAATTAGCTTTACATCACCGTAACTTTACTAATAGACATAATGCACCGGCGAGCCCCTCCAAAGCCACCTAGACTTTTTTAGGTGGCCTTGGTCCCTTCCCATAAGTAGGAAGTGATCACATATTTAAATAGACTTCTTAAGTAAGTAATATTTTTTAATACATTTAAGTTGTTTTTCAACACCCGCTACAATATTATCATTCATACATTTATATTTAGGCCCTATCTAGTCAGAACCAATGCAATATTATCACTAATAAATTTATAAAGCCTGGTTAAAACCATCACAATTGTTACCACTAATACGTTTAGATTGACTTGCTACATTCACTGCTAAATTGTTGCGGACACATATTTGATGACCAGGCTACAGTCATATCACGGCAACAACTGTGACGGGTGTGGCAACAGCCTATAGCCACGTGGCAACAACAGGACACATCGGCCATGGGATCATGGGATAATGTGGACCGGAAGAGCAGCCAGCGGCAGTGAGGGAGGGAGGGAGGCAGGAGGGGGGCAGAGTGTCGGAAGCAGCAGCGCGTAGGGAACAAATCAAAGTTTTAGTCCTGATAACTGTAGCCTTGGGGGGCCCCGCACCCGCAGACTGTACGAGACGTACTCGCCTCTGCAGTGCAGTCTATGTACAGACTGACATGGCTACCGGAATTAGGAAGGAGAAGAGCGATGAATAGGTATTTTTTTTTCTAGCAGGATATGCAGCCATCGCTTAAGCAATTAAGATTTAACTATCACTGGTACCGATGTATAATAGCTTCCACGCTACGTCATTTAACTTCAGAAAGAAGGGCAGGTCAAAGTTCCCCCACTTTACAGTACCAGGTGTATAAATTTAGTATTTCATCGATTGCAATTAATACATTTCTAGGCGACGCCTACCAATCCATTTTCTTCAGGCGCACCCAACAGATGGGGTGGTGTCCATTACGCAAGACTACAATAATGTCGTCAGCGCACCCTACGCAGGTGCGGTTTCTTGTACACAAGGCATTGATGCGTCTCGTAGCCTACCCTTCACGTCCGGTACCTAATACAAAAGGTAACGTGGTATCTAATACACACGAGACACCCATCCGTCTCGCGTAGGCGCATCCTGTACACAGGTTTCTGGATAGCGGCTCTTGCTCATCCAATTAAGTTTCAGGGATCACTAAGGTAGAGAGGACAGCGATAAAGGGCACGGTGACTCCTTAATTGCTGACTGCTGCGGGCCATTATGGCCTCAGCATAAGGTCCAGGAATGCTGTTTATCATAGGCAATCTCGTTATGGGCAACACTTCATGAACTTAAAATGAATAAATTAGCGCGTACACACCTCCCTCCAGACAGCCATACCATATGACCCCGGGAGACGCAAGTCTGACGAAACCTTCTGCGGCAAGGAATGAATGAAAGAAGCTAAGCTTAACCGATACAGTCCTTTCGAACGTTAGCTATTTACAGTATTTAGTTTTTTTAACGGAACCACTATTTGACGATTCACTAGGGTATTTCACTCAGGATCAACCAGTTACATAATGTAAGTTGTAGTTTATATAATAGATAGACATCATCAGAGGGAAGGTCATTAGAAATGTTGTATGAATATATAACACGGATATGGATTTTGAAGTTACTTTCAAATAATAAAAGTAAAGGAAATTAAAGGAATTAAAGAAAACTTATACTATTTTTCACTGTTAAACAAGACCAACTCGCATAGGTATGAAATAACAATTTATTTACCCTGTGAAAAGGCGATGAGACTAACCGGTTAGAAGGTTCAGTAAAAATAGAAGAAAACGAACGTTGCAGTTGCGAACTTGGCGGAGAAAATTGAGGTTACTGCAACTTAACTTCACAATTGGACAGGTGTTTTTCTGACAAAATTTGACCGCGACCCAGTTGGAAAAACTTGAAGAAAACCGTCGATGTCTGTAAGAAAGTATCTGATATTATCGCCTATTTAGCAAAAACTTTTGGATTCGAAAGTCTTTTCATAATAGCGAGGCTCTGCCGTCAAGTGTGATGGCACCCTTCATCCTTTCACCGTTCCCACTCGTGTTTGTAATTCTGCTATAGGGATAATTCGGTATATTTTTCTGGTGCATGAATACTTGATCTTCCACTCCAAGTATCCAAAGGCGGTTATTACAGTCAATTTCACTTTAGCAAAACAATGCTATCTTCCATCTCATAACACCAAAAATTAAGACAGAAAATTAATTATCGATTTCTCTATTTTGTCAGGAAAGTTTCGAAGTTTCATCAAGACATATCCCGGAAATGTACATCGGCAGAGCCGGAATTGTATATTGGTAGAGCCGGATTCGAAAATCTGCAGAGTAGGAATGCTATCTAGGCAGAGCTGGCGTCGTACCTAGGCATGATGGAGAACACTGATACTACGCCCGTACGAGGCCGTCAAAAACGATGACAATCCACCCTGTTCATAATTTTATCATTGCCTACCTGCAGTCGTGCACCACTCGTGATATAAATTGAGCTCTGTATCCAAAATACTCGATAACATCATTTAAGCCGGAGTCGTTTGCTCAAGCGAAAAGCTGTTTCGTCAAAGGAAGAACTCGAACTGCCAAGAAATCCTCGTGTTCCTTACCAGCCTGCGTGCCTATGCTGCATAATGCCTCACCCATGGCTGAATTACGTTGCGTAGTTCAGCCATGATCTCACCCACAAATTAATCCGATGATTATGCACTCCATCTGAACTCAGCCTGAAATCAGAGCTGCTGAAGTTAGAATGTATGACAACTCATAAGAGATTACAAATCAGTATACAAGAGAGGGGTCAGAGAAGCTGCATTTATATTTATTTATTGGATTTCAATGTTAGCAATATTTAAATATAAGGTTACCATATATACGTTTGCTATTATTTGCAACCTGGTCTATTTTTCGTTACCAGTTTTCAATGAAGCGCGACAGGAAGGCCACAGCCTATAACCTCGCCTAATTTTCACCTATTTCCCAAAAGCGTGACAAAAAATAGATAAACAAACAAACAAACAAATAGATCAGTGAACTGATAAATACACATTCGTCTTCATTGGTTTTTATTATACCGTGGATGCTCCAATTTTCATCTTTCTAAAACCCACACGCTACGTGATTGTATCACAGCACGAAGGTAAATATTATTTAGCATAGGAGTGTGAAATTATAAGGAGCCTCCCTAATTTACCCTGAGAAAAGTCAAGTACCAAAACCTGCACTCACTCCCGTGCACCGAAGGAATATACGGTAGTTACCTGTTTTGGTATGCTTGGACAAAAAGTGCATTTGTCGCGCATGTAGGAGCACACCAAGGCAAGCAATTTCCGCCGTTGCAAGGCAATGCTTGCTGGTTTTGAGTCAAAACCTTCTCAGTTCTCAACTGTGTTTCTTATGAAGAGAAGATAGGGATAAGTAGCAGGGCATGACAAACTGTGAACTTACGTAGGTACGTCTGCGCGGAGACTGTACGACGCATTACAACCCCAAATCGGGAAGCATTGGGGAACAAACGAGAACTAACACACTCCGTAGAGATACTTAGAGCAGCAAATCAATACGGTAAATACAATGCTTTCTTTGCCTTTGTACTTGGCACTCGTGAAAAAACAAACCCTGAGTTGTATACACAAATCAGGACTAGTTCATCATTAAGACTGCATTAGAAGTGTTTTATCGCATAACTTAGTATCCATGAAACAAGGATATGAGCGGTGTACATAAAATCATTCAGACTGCATTGCAAGTGAAGAACATATCGTAGTAACATTATACATACTGTAAGCATGAACAGCGGCTCATGGTTCGGCGTCTGAAACCGGAGACACACTGTGCAATTGCACACACAACTTGATGCAAGGATGTATAGCTCGTATGCCGTTCATGCTGCCGTATATATATGACACAGACATTAAATTTGTTTCGAAATGACGTGCAAGCCGCACATTCTTTAATCAAGTGGTGCCCGCGATGACATAGTGTAGCTCCGACATGATAAGCCGCCCAATATAAGGTAGATACCGTCCGTATAATACAAGAATTCCGATCTGTACGCCTGCTTGCTTGTTTATTTGCTTGTAGTCTTGCGTCACACTCCACTCCTGTAGACACGAGGAGGATCATGGGGTATCATTCATACTAGAGAGTACGTAGAGGAAATTAGAGCAGCTGCTACGCAGTTTCTTATAAAGATTTTTGTAATTTTTAACTGAGTAAAAGATCACTACTGAAATAAGTTTAAGCGATATAGGATATAGTGTAAAGGTGATGGGATGGGATTAGAAGGAATGTAAAGGGATAGGGCGACATCCTAAAATGACTTTAAAAATTAATATTTTAAAAGCTTGCAAGTGATCCAGACGGACACGGGTGGTCTAGAGATACAAAAAATACTTCAATTTTTTTTAACTAATGAGTAGTTTAAGCCTTTTTGGACGCGCAGCTGATGGTTCAAAGAAGTTCACACGAGTAGGCCTACGTATACTACAGTATGTCAACAAAAGCGTGCAACCCCCGCACGAGGGTTTTCCCTTCAACTTCCCCTCCCTCCCCCCCCCCTCCCCCCTGGAACAGCGTATGGAAAGTGCAGTTCGGGAAAGAAGAGGAAGAACAGAACACAGAGTGCCACTGTGCCAGTACAGAAAAACAACAAAGAAAGAATATAGAGCAGGCAACACAATCAGATTTCCAGTAGCTATGGCTAAGGGCAAGGTAACGTAGGTATGTATATGGGAACTCTCCTTTGAAGAGCACAACTCTCCATAACATAGCTCGGAAGAATTTAAATAATTTCTTGACTACACAATCGGTAGGAGAACCAAAATCAAAATAAAATTCGGGTCATCGGGGAAAACCGCATCCCGGAGCACAGCACACAACCTCACGAAACCACACTCTGATAGCCACTGAGGTCCAACGTACAGACATTGCCTTCGGACGGCAGACACACATCATACTGTCGCCTATACATCCTCGCTTTCCCCTCGCAACAGCGGGCTGCATACGAAGGAACTGCTTCTGAGCAAATTATTCCTAATTAATTCATTTAAGTCGGCCATGTGGTCATGCCCAGAATAAATTAGTACGATCATAATTGGTTCATCAATTTAACAACCATTGGAGCTGAACGGGGCAGCAGCAACTACCTAATTATGTATATGCGGCACGATCGCCCCTTTTTTATATAAAGTTATAAAGTTACTGTATGAGTGCTGCTTAAGACCTTACACGTCTTGATTTCCATCCTCCATAGATGCGATTAAATTCGCCACACGGCAATTTTCACTGTCATAAAAGCGATGGAGTTTTACAAAAATACAAGAAAATTATGACAGACTGCACTAGGGCGATACATCTTACTTACGATTAGCGAAGGGTTTCGAGTAAAGGCAGAACTGGTGAGGCATGCGTTACAAAAAAAAAAAAAAGAAAATGAAATGTCAAGGGTGAGGCGTAAAAAACGTACCTACCACATGATATGATAACAGAGAAGCTGCAGTGTTGCATCCATGACACCAATCAATGGAAATATTTACTGTTTGTCACAAAACAGACACAAGTTTGAAACGGTTATAACAACCAAATATGCCTTGTATGCAGGCTTATGCTTTCAACGATCAAATTACTGCACGATATTAGAGATAAAAACTTCTAATATGGAGATAGTTTGAAAATGGGGATTTTCTGATATCAAATTCATAATTTAAAAAAAAATTCGAAACATTACCAACGGCGCTTGCTAAGCCAGTTGCTGTGAGTGAGCGATTTGGTCATTGCTGTAGGTTTTCCAAGCAGGACTACTGGGTTTCAATAGAGGAATAGGAAGGCATATGTAGCATGTCGACAGAAACGTACACGCCACACACGAGGGTGTTTCTACAACAGATCAACGCGCATGGGAACAACAAGTTGGGAAGGCAGAGCAATAACATAACAAAGCTACAATAACAGGAGGCTGAAAAATAGAAGCTATATGTGGGTAAGCAAGACAGACGTAACCACCTAACATGACACCTAACATTTACGTAAAATTTTATTGTGAACATACAGTCGGGCTCACAAGGGTACAACAAACACGCGGACACTAGTAGATATAAATGAAGAACGAACAACCGACCTGTGGACCCGACGTCACTATATGTCTCTCAGAGCGTTGCCCTGTAGAAGATTTTAAATAAAGCTAGTCCTACCAGAAAGGCAGGGTTAACNAGCATCTCTTGAAATATTCCACACGAGGAAGGACCGCGCCTGAAAGAGCGAGCAGCCATGTATCTCGCACGGCGTCGCGAGGTGCCTACATCACGCCGGTCTTAATATTAAGAAGTTGCCAGCAACAAAGAGCGGAAATATTCATGATGCTAAAATAAGAGCCAGCGGCGACGGGCCGGCCACAGCTCCGTCGCGAGCCACACAGCTGGGGCTCTAGTGGTGCCATCAACCCTTTACAGTCCCCACTGCATATCAATTCAAGGAAAAGTAAATTTCAAATTAATGACAATGATAATAGCAATAAATGATACTAATAAATAAGGTTATGGAGCCGACCGGTGTCGCGCTATGCCGAAGAACAGCGATGTATAACGCGAAAAAAATACGGTATACCCTCTGTGCTCAAAAAGGCTATTTCTTTCATTACATGTAAACATCTATAGTCCCATGCTGTAAAGCCATAACCAGCTGTGTTTTTTCTTCATGTTATATAGCTAGCATTCAAGTAATGAAACACCTCAGTAAACTGTACTCAATTATGAGGACAACATCCAGATGAGATAGTTATAATAAATGAACTTGTTCGTTCTTTCTTGCGTTGCGGAAACCTTAATTTTATAAGACCATGTTCCTATACGTTCAAACAAAATATAACTTTTCAATCATCAGTGTTCATACTTTAGCTTCGATAATAAATTGAAAAGAGTACGGAATCATTTTTAAATGGTTGTTCAAAAGGCCGGTCAAAATTTCACAGAATGAAACAACGCCCAGGGATTGAAAAAGAAAATTTGATGACGGCATTCAGAGATAACGTCCGTTCCGAAAAGGCCACATAGTGTTATTGTTAGGAGGGCTACAAAAGAGTAAAACTCGAGGATTCATAGAGTTTTCTGTGCGAAAAATTTATGCTTAATGTTGACAGTAAATGCTTAACCCTATGCCGCCGAGTGTCAACTGATGCTGACGTTTCAAATAATGGCATGATCACGAGAAAGTAAAATTTGGTTCGACGCGCCAGGGTTATGCCAATATAGCGCCTAAACTAGGCGGATAGCATTATTTTAACGGGAAACGGAACTTACACAGTTTCGCTACTGACAGTACCTACCTCTCTAGACGACACCATTAACTTAAGCATTAACGCAATGTGTCCATTTTTCTCGACAGAAGTAACAGAGCTAGTCTTATGAGCAATAAGCGTTTATTTTATGCGTTAATGGGTCACCTCTTACACAAAAGCGGGGAGCTCCTTCTTCTTTCTAAAAAAAGAGCCGCTAGCATCTGCAAGAGCCACAGTAGCTGGCTCACGCAAATCGACAAATGTGCCTTATTAAATTCTTACATGGAGATGGTACAAATGCGTAAAACACACCTTGTCAAAGGGTTAACTTAGACATCAAGATTGGTTAATATCATCATTACAAGCTACGTTGAATGCCGCCTATTGTTTGGCTCCTGTTGGATAATTAACAACGTGGCGGTCGTTGGTTGTGGAATGCAGTGAGTCGGATACTACCAACCCCTGCTGTTCTCAGGAGTCGGAGTCGAACCTTACAATACCTTCCGACTCGTGACCTTATTTTTGATAATTAAAATTTGATAGCTACCAAAAGACACCGTAAGAAGCAGCGGAAGTTATTCCTCATTTACATGCAGAGAATATACCTAATTTGAAAGTCGGTAAGGTTGACCCAAAACCGTTGTTTGTTTGTAATCTTATCGGTGCGGCGCTATAAACGACGACGTTGTTCTGCTACCGCCTTGTTGATAAGACAAACAGCGCACTGGGCGGTAATTTTATTATTGCACGCTATCGCAATGCACTCGTAGAGATAATTGAACATCGGTATGACTAAGCCACAAAGGTGGGTGATCTACACCTAGAAACTTGTCACGAAACCAGTGCGCACTACCGTGCCCCGACATTACAAGAAGTAGCTACTTGCTGTAGAGCGAACTCATGCAGTGCAGAGACGTGACGTTTTCGTATAACAAGAGCCGGCCAAATCTGATATTTCGGTCTCAGCACGCCAATGCGTGCTAAATTAAAACATTATTCTCAGCGTCCTAGTTGTACAGAGACGGTACACCTTTATTAAGGAAGCTGAAGGTTTAGTGAAAATAAGGATGTAAGGAAAATAAGGGTGTAAGAAATATAAAGGTACAAGGAAACTAAGGGTGTAATGAAAATAAGGGTGAAGAAAAAAGGGTATAAGAAAAAGGTATAAGAAAAAAGGGTGTAAGGAAAATAAGGGTCTAAGAGAAATAAGGGTCTAAGGAAAATAAGGGTGTAGGGAAGATCAGACGTGAGAAAAATAAGAACGAGGGGAGAATAAGGAAGCCAGGAAAATAAAAATGTAATGAAGTAGGGAAAAATAGTTTTATAGGTAGTGGCGAAGAGAAAAAAAAAGAAAATCTGTTAGCTACAGGAAGAAATTCAAACATGATCACCCGTCAAGGAAAGAAACATAGGCGTTTTTTATTATAATCACTATATTCCAGGTTTCACCTCTGCACAACGTCATACGACGTGATCCAAGCAGTGAGACTCAGTTTATTATGTCGCATCAGTACATGAACGGAAGTCTCAGTCGGCCGAGTGACCTACTACTGGCGAGAAAGAAGATGCAAAGCATCTCCAAAACACTACGCAGGTCGGCTGTTCAAATTCGCTCAGCCATGCGGCACAGTACAAAAAAAACACAAGAGGACACAGAAAAACATACTCCTGCGAAGGGCTCTTCCGTGGCTCCCACACGGGAGTAGATAGGAGTCTCATGGGATGGGTCGCTTACCACCATTCTGCGGCCCATCTCGCAGTAGGCCTACACAAGGGGAATCATAGAGAACCTACCTAACCTAACAAACTAACCTACTCAGCAGAAACTGCGGCCAACTGCAGCATCTTGTGTGGAGATGGCACTTGGGGCTGAGGTGGATTCATAAGGCCAATATATATATATTTTGACAGGGATGGAGCCTACCAGAATTTAGGCCTAGCCCTGGCAGCGCTGCATTTATGATTAGAATAGATAGCTGGCAGTAGACGGAGCAACAGACCCATTCCTAGAGAGCTGCCGGGACTTACGCTCCGGCCCTTTATAAGCTATTGCCATTATATCAGTTATGATTCGCTTAATGTCATCGTAGGCATTAGCTATAATACTAATCTGATCATTCTTTTTTTACTTTGTTTATGGCATTTGTTCGACTTTCTCCTTGCGTATCGGATGATTTCTTCTTTTGCTTTCTGTCTCCCGGCCCAGTTTTCGCTAGTCTCTATCATGCATACTGTTTCAAATAAAACATTTGTTTTAAACGTTTCAAGACTATACCTCAGAACTAAACGGAACCATCGTAAGCTCTACCTTTGAACTATACTTACCCATGATCAGAAACAATATACAACGTTATGTAGAAAATCTCCAGTTGTTCTTGTCGTCGACAACGCAGTCTTGGTAGCTTTTGCACACAAATTCAGCAATTCTCATCGGTTTACAAGGATAAACTGCTCTAAGCTAATCAATTATGTCGACGTAGTCAAACACCAAAACTCACTTCACTATAATTCACAATCAATTAGCGTGTTTAGTACGGAACTTGTAATATCGATACTGTTAACAGATAATGAAGATAGCGTCAATATATAACTAGCATCAATCTTCAACGGAGAATGGTCACACAAGATCCTCTAAGCTTTATATTTGGAAACGATCCAAATTCAAGGTATAAAAATACAGCTATCACAAAACTACTGATTCACACACTTGACGAGCAGCTAGTTTTTTTTTTAAATAATATGAGAATGAGGGATTCTAATGTCAAAACACCAACTTAAGTATCAGTTCCAGAGTCTACGGTGCACAACGTTTACCACAGGAAAATTCTAAATGTAATGCAGTTTTTGTTTCAATTGATATAAATGAACAACGCTCAAATATCTTGGAAATATCGAAGGTCACAATTCCTGAAAATTGAAATATCGGTACCTATTAAAATTAAGTAAAGTTATAGAGACATATATGGTACCTATTGCATATATTTAATGCATAATATAACATTTACATAGATATAACATATATTTAAAAATAAAGACATTATTATATACACCTATATTTAGCTAAATTATTACCTTTTAATTTCTAATCTTCCGAACCACTAAAACTGTTATTTATTTATTATTAACACTCTACATCGGGACACCACATGACGGGCATAACCCGTATAATGGTAATCGGCTATCCAAAGAAAGGAAGAATAGGAGTTTTGGAGTTTCTCCAGAAACGTGAATATTGCTATCAATTTCCTGTAGATATATTTTACAACAACGGAAGGAGGAGGGGAATTTTCTGCCGATGGGGAATTAGCCACATGCTTCATTTTAGATATAAAAAACATATCGACCAGACAAGTGCGTTGCATCCTCCTCCTCACAGAACCGCGACAATAAGTTTGAACAACAATTTGGGGGCTAAGCAAATAAGCCGCCGTCATTTTTGTTGGCCGGGTATAGCAGTCCGGCAAAAATACTCTGTGTCTTATAATGCTAAATGCTGTACCTACAGTTAAATTGCGTGATACGTCTACTGAATATAACAAGGCATTTGGGATAGGCAGGACGAACCACAATCCCGTGGAAATAATTTTAATAGATTGATGCATTAAATTTATGCTCCAATAGCACGGTAATCGAATTAGCAGGAAAGAAATACACTGAAATTTCACCGTATAGATATAGGCTAAAATTCTACAATAATCATACTGACTGTTGACTGCATAGATTTACACTCATGCTGTATGCTAAGAAATAAAGACTGCACAGATCCAGACCCTATGTGACTCGAACGGATGACTTACATTTACCCTCAGATTGAATATTAATGAAAATGCACGAACTCAAGTTGAAACTGTACATTGATCATAGTGAGAGTTAAGATTTAAGTTCAAATCGCAATAACGTTCAAGACTCCATTACCGCCACTGCCCAGAGAATAAGCGACACTTTTTCGAGCTTTGATGTGAGGGAAGACGAGGGATGCTCAACCCTCACACCAAGCAAGCACAAGCCTCCCCTCGCCGTTCACTAAAACATCGGCACTGGGAGGGACCTCATGTCCGTCTCACTCCGTCTGACACATCACAGATGTTCTCTACGTAACCCATGCAATGAAATATGCGCTATTTATTATATAAACGCGAAGAATCAAGACCTAATAAGCCGGTGGCACTGCACGTTCAGGAACCAAAATGATGTGACATACAGTGGGACTACTCGCGGCGCAGCTGCGTATTTATAGTACGAAGTATGGGCGAAGCCAGTTACTGGGGCGGCGCCGCAACCGGACACACCTCCCACCACCGCTGACAATAGCGCACTGCTGCAGCCTGCAGAGAAACTGAAAACTCGAGCAAAACAGGAGCGGCGCAATCGAACGGACGGACCGAAGAGCGACACAACAGCAACAAAATCGGGCGGACCGACGAACGAAGCAAAAGCAATGGAATGAGACGGACCGAAGAGCGAAGAAATCGGACGGACCGAAGAGCGAGCGACACAACAGCAACAAAATCGGACGGACCGACAAACGAAGCATAAGCAACAAATCGGACGGACCGATGAGCGAAAAAAGCGACATATTCGGACGGACAGACGGACTGATGAGCGAAATCAGAGTGAAGGAATGGTACGGACCGATGAGCGAAGCAGGAATGATGGAAACGGTTAGACCAATAAGTGAAAGAAGAGCCTCGGAATCGGACAGACCGATGAGCAAAATAGAGCGACGGATCGGACGGGCCGATGAGAGTAAGAAGAGCGACGGAATTGGACGGACGGACCGATGAGTGTAAGTGTGTAACAAGAGCGACGGAATCGGACGGACCGATGAGTGTAACAAGAGCGACGGAATCAGACGGACCGATGAGTGTAACAAGAGCGACGGAATCGGACGGACCGATGAGTGTAACAAGAGCGACGGAATCGGACGGACCGATGAGTGTAACAAGAGCGACGGAATCGGACGGACCGATGAGTGTAACGAGAGCGACGGAATCGGACGGACCGATGAATGTAACAAGAACGACGGAATAGGACGGACCGATGAGTGTAACAAGAGCGACGGAATCGGACGGACCGATGAGTGTAACAAGAGCGACGGA
Organism: Parhyale hawaiensis; assembly: GCA_001587735.2. Classification (NCBI taxonomy): domain Eukaryota; kingdom Metazoa; phylum Arthropoda; class Malacostraca; order Amphipoda; family Hyalidae; genus Parhyale; species Parhyale hawaiensis. The sequence goes on from LQNS02276620.1 coordinate 10,382,398, forward strand.
ATCGGACGGACCGATGAATGTAACAAGAGCGACGGAATAGGAC
>LQNS02276620.1:10383823-10396154 GCA_001587735.2 Parhyale hawaiensis
AACAAGAGCGACGGAATCGGACGAACTGACGAGTAAAACAAGAGCAGCAGAATGGGCGGGACGGAGCAATGGGTAAATATGAGCGACGGAATGGGACAAACGGACGCAAGAGCGACGGAATGGGACAGACGGACGCAAGAGCGACAGAATGGGACAGACGGACGCAAGAGCGACGGAATGGGACAGACGGACGCAAGAGCGACGGAATGGGACAGACGGACGCAAGAGCGACGGAATGGGACAGACGGACGCAAGAGCGACGGAATGGGACAGACGGACGCAAGAGCGACGGACGGTCAAGGGACGGTGGCCAGGTAGTCGATACAAACTGAAACCACAAACAAGATAAAAATTAAATCTGAGAAAAAGACAATAACTTCTATTTTTCCGACGGTGGTAAGGTGGTCTGTCGGGACCCACACTTCACAATCGTGCGCTCAGCTTATGAGCGGATGTTCAGCTCACACGTTGTGCCGATTCCACAGTTCACTTACTATAGTAGTTATGTCAGGTCTGAGTGTATGCACTATACGCCCTTGAAATCTGCAGAATTGTAACGTCAAAATTACGTCAAACCTCTGTGGAAATACCAAAGATCATTCGCTGCAACAGTGGCGTGATGCAATTGTTGGTACGTTTAATTAGAGTACCAAGTAGTCCACTAAAAAATTACCAGATTGACTCAAAAAGAAGTAACAGCATCTTTTTTTGTCTGCGAAACGCTTCATATTACCTGTTAACGAACTCCGTAACTTCATATTCGCATTATCACCACCCATTTTCTGTGTTAGTTTAGTCGACTGGGCGCAACTTATATGATGGCGAGCGAACACATTTATTTATTTATTTATTTAGTATTCATTTACTATTTATTTCCCATCCAGCCATGCATCGATTGTACGAAGCTTGGACCCACCCTGAAAAGCATATGCATGTTCCTGCCACTGAAACTGAACAGCAGGCTGACCATCAAGGATGATGTTGCGGAATGACTCAGCAATCCGTTTTTTGTCAGTTTCTTCTTATGTTTACGGCACAACCAGCATCACCTCCCAGCAAGTGTTATGTGTTGGTCAGTGCTATCGCTAAATTGATCAACGGAATTGAAAACACAAGACCAGAACTTTGCTACTAGGCAAATCTGAGCTCGTGCTGTAACGCTGCCCTCAAATGTACCCACAGCACAGCGCTGCTATCGCAAGAACCCACGGTAGTAGCCTCTTTGCAGTGAGGGTAATGCGGTAAATCATAATCACTGTAAGATATAGAGCTAACTAGAGCACTCTGAGAGCGCATACCTCCGCCAAGCAAGGCAACGGCAACGAAAAATTCAACTTGATTCTGAAACTATGATTTTCTTTGTACCAGCGCCAAAATCTAATCATTTGTGCCTTTTGACAGTATTTACAGCTTTTGTAATTTTCCTGAATAATAATGAAGATCCGTTCATAACTTATCGAGTTATGTTGCTAACATACATTTTGACAAACATTAGTCAAACACACAAACGAATCAACCGATCATCACTAAAATTTAACCATTTATGTGTTTTAACATTAACAATTCCTGTAAATTTCATAAAAATCCGTTCATAACTTTTTGAGTTATTATGCTAACAAGCAAAAAATACAGATACACACAAACGAACGCACAAACAGATCATCACAAAAATTCAGTTATTTTTTCGTGATATAGTTAATAACTCACGTAAATTTCATATAAATCAGTCCATAACCTTTTGAGTTATGTTACTAAGAAAATATAGGCAGACAAACAAACGGTTGAACGAATTTTCACCAAAAGTTAATCATCTGTTACTCCTAACATACCTAACATTCCTCGTAAATTTGATAAGATTCCGTCCAAACTCTTTGAGCTATATTGATGACAAACAGACAGACAAACGAAACAAAAACATAACCTCCTTAGCAGAGGCAACAATACAAGTGTATTGTGCTTGACAGTCATATAAAACAAATGACAGAAATGCGCTAATTTGCTGTAGTACCTCGTCTACGTTCTCGTTCAAAATTAATATTCTTTCACGGCTAGTCCCGATTTTGCAGGGAAAGGTATATAAAAAAAAGGTAAATACCACCGTGTCTCAGGTGTACTAAAGATATGGGGCACCATACGAGCCCAGCCACAGACAAAAAATGGTCGGGATCTTAGTTTCAAATTTCAAACCCAGAAGTAAAACCTTTTGTTAGTAAGGACATAATACATGAATAACAAAAATCGTCGACCCAAAGATGACAATAAAGGAAACGGTAAATGAACAAACAAATAAATCAATACACATTACTGTATTTTGCAGGCCCCCGCTTGGTGAATGACTTTATTCTGCGTTCAGCTGCTATGGACTCCGCTGCCGCATCTATACCAAACAAGTCGTGTTCGATGCGTCCACTTTGAGTGACATCATTCAATCTGATCAGCTTTAACTAATCCAGAAATTCAATGCTAAGCGTGAGGTTTACAATTTTGGAATAAGTTTCACGCGTTAAACGCAAAACGATGGCATTTGCGAAGGCAGATAACTCATCTTGTGGACACGTTAAGACTGCAAGAATTAGATTATTGCGGTCTAAAAATATAGGCAAATTGAAGACATACCTTATGACAGGCGACTAAAAAGTACTGACCTTTCAGGCAATGATATACAATACAACCCAAAGACTTGATACTTGAGAATACAAATAGCAGCGAACTAAACTTGGATTTTTTATTTATTTATCACACACTTCAGTGTGAGGCTAAAGACTCGTCATTCGCCCCTCGTATGTCGTGAAAATCTCAGCATCTCCTAAGCAATACTGATGTCCTTTTGTTTTATAGAGAAAGAATAGCAACGAATGATTTATGCAATTGAATTGAAGACATTAGTGCAAGAAAACTCAGCGCCGCAAGCAACGCGGGAAAAAATCCGTGGCAAAGCCGACACGAGTGCTCCGTCAGACTAACGGCAGCGAAAAGAAACGAGAAAATTTCAAGACGCTGATAGTGGAAAAAAACGGCAACACAACGGAGGCTGTAACGGCTTCAAAGCGCTGATCGGCGCAGGAAACTGTAAAAAAAACGGTGTATTTTGCATGAAACTTCTTCGTATTGCAATGACTATGTTATTATACATTCTGTATTGAATGTTCATCGCACATGACACAGATAACTTTTATTCAATTTTTAATTTACCCTATAATGTGATAATAGCCAGAGATATGATAGTACGTCCTCTATTTCTTGAAGCCGGTTGCCTATAGAAGCAAAAGCGAGGATGTAGTGGCGAAGTGTGGAGTGTTGCCTACGGCAACGTCTGCTCGAGGCTCAGTGCTGGTCAGGATGCTATCGTGGGAAATAAATAAATAGCGATTGACTTTGTCCTAGACTAAATCAAGACCAAATCTATCTCTGCTATAACTGATCAACTACTGATAATATTATATGAGGAAAAATTAATCCAGACAAATTCTAGGCGAAATACATCCAACGCAGATAAAAAATAATCTATTCATCGCCTCAGTAAACTAACCGATCGCTGGCAATGAAGTGCCTATTAAAGACAGCTAAGAGACCAATAAAGATATTAATAGAGCAATTAAAGGGACTATAAAATGGATTGTGCGTCGTAAGTCGGTCAGTAATAAGAGCTAAACCATGGCAGCTCTCCAAGCTCATCTCTTAATAATGAAGAACATTTAAGAATTTATCAGCTTAACGACACCGTTTTTATCGGCACTAACTGTTCGCTGGGAAAAAAAAATTCGGATTAGTACAAGAACAAAACAAAATGAAAATGGATGAGTGAGCCTAGAAGAGAGGTCACCGTCTGGTAAGAGGGGGGTGGGAGGTGTATAGGGAAAATGCTGCAGGTGATATACGTACCTCGACCTGGGTTACATGGTATTTATGACTTTGCTAATATTATTTGTTAGTTTAAGCTACCGTACTCGCTGATAATGTGTTCCATGACAGGAAAGGAAAGAGACATGCAGTATGTCGAGAGGGATGCATGTGGAACCCATGCATGAGGGTATTCCCATCCATGAAATGAACGCGCATGAGAGTAGAACATGGGGAAAACAGATGAACAGAAAACCGCATCGTCAGTAGAAGTATAAAAATGGAAAAATGGAAGGAAGTTATGTAGGCCCGAAAGAAAGATGTTTCGAAGATTTCCATGAGGCTAAGGTCAGGTATGGTATCCTGCCTGGTCCGCCACTCATAGGATTTGTATCAACATACTTGAACGTCCTAGTGACAGTTATTAAAACGAACACCTTACCTTAATTGGGGAGTGTTCGCTTGAGCAGCAAAATTAAGCCATTGAGCTTTGACTTCTTCGAATCCTACGACAGGTGTCCTGGCTTCGACATGTTGCTTCAAGTTTCAGTAGTGAACTTGATCAATTATCTGTGGGACAGTTCCTAAACTTTGATTACTACATAAAATGGACATTTCAGTCAACTCAACATATCGGGGCTGCTTCTAGCACGTACAACACGGTTGAAGTGAGAAGCGAACGACAGCCCAATCATGTTCAACCACGCACTTACAGCAGTTACTTGACCACCGGACAAAGTAGAAGTGGTGTTACACCACCCACTATTTGAAGAGTTGCATTCCGTGACACTAGCATGTTCAAAAGCGAGATATCTTCATTGTGCACGGGCCGCCTACAACATTATTGTCGAGTACCTTCAGTAGAATTTGTTCACTAAGTTTCTGAAGAATACAAATTCAACGTTTGTGGCATTTCTTTAGTGATGGGCATTTCGTTGACCAAGTTTGTGCCCCGATCGCAGCAACTGAGTATTTCAACGATCAAATTCTGGCGGAGTGGGACTATGTTCGACAATCCACGGTGGAGGTGGTTTGGATACATCGAAATAGTAGGAATATCCGAAAAAGATTGTTCTTTCGTGGAAAATATTAAAGGAAAACATGGTACCCACTATTCAAGAAATGAAGATTGTTCGTCCAGTGTTGTGAATCCAGGCATTTCACCACGCCTATTCATTGGGACTCATCCGCAAACAGCTTTCAGCTTCAATCTTTTTATGTACATTCCACATTCTGCCACTGAACATCTGTTAGCAGGACTATTCTTGTCGTCAGTGCCCCTTCCATAATGCTGAACTTCCAAGTGCTAAAATCATAACGATAGCATTAGTCAGACTGGGGTTCTATGTGAACGATGGTTACAAATAACAGGATAGTTGAGACAAAGTCTTACACTTCGTTGTGGATGGAACCAAGTAGGCGGGAACTGATGACCACTAAAACTTTCGGATTATTTCTTCGCTAGTTGCTTCGAGTCCACTAATCTTCAGCCTTCAATCACTTTGACAGCAAATCTAACCCACCATTTCTCTATCATCGCAGCAACCAACGACAACAAATGCTTCGAAAACACAAGTTTGGTTACCTATGAGACAGCTGATACGAGAAATAGACCCAATCATTGACAAATAAATCACCATGATTTCAAATTGATTTCAATGATAGCAGTTGCAGGTACTCAACAAATAAGGAGTGACAGTTGACACCAAAGTAGCGGTACTAAATCAGAGTGAACTTCGGGTTGCAACTGAGATTGACCATTGATTAAATACGTCTATATGAGACTACAGGACCACATGCTCCCGTTCCATATGGCTTAAATAACATCATGCGGATCCGATAGCCGTACAGACATAGTACGCTCTATTTAATGGATCCAATATGCTTAAGGAAGAAGTTTTTATGCCTGCAGATTAGAAAAGCTAACTCTTCGTACCAAATCTAAAGTGCGTCTAGCAATAGTTCGCTTGGGGCATTAAAAAAAAATGCTGGTCAACGTATTTCGATTCTAACAATACGCGATTTTTTATATATAAACATACATAGAAAGAAATAAATTAAAAAAGTAAAAAGAAATAGATTAATGAAACGGAAATACCCATATAGCCTCAGAAGAGCCAATTTATTTACTTCTAACGCGATAACGTGTCCCCGAAAAAGGTATAAAATAGATTATTTTTAATGCTGCCTCCCCATGTATGTTATTAATGTAATACTGATTTTTGAACTGGGAAAAACGCTTGACTGGAGAGAGTAACTTTACAAGAGCCCTGTTTCGACACCAATCACAGAAAAATAACAATGTATGTAAAAATGTAATATGAATAAAGTGTCTTGCATTAACAAGCATGAATTAATGCAGTAAAGATAACAAAAATTACCCCTGAACAGCATTTTTCGGGTAAATCTTTCAAAACGAGTGAAAAAATAAATAAACCGAATTCTGAAATCCCACGCACAGAGAACTCACGGGTTGTTGTATTTAATGCTTCCAAGAAACACATTCTCATGTGTGCACCAAATATAAGACAATTCCTCCCACTTAATAATCATCAAATTACCAACTAATTCAATCGCAAGTAGTTTGATTGCATAGGATGAAACTATTAATTATAAATGTACGAGGAAAGGGGGGGGGGTTGCAGAGTCGGGCGGGACTAGTAGCTGGCGTGGGAGACAGACACTCGATTGTACCAGGAATCGGAGTCGGTAACAATGGGCCTATTTTCTTCAGAACTGGAGAGGGAGATTTTTGGGTTCAAGGAGTTGGAGTCAGACCCCAAGAGTCTAAGTCGGAGTCGGATTTGGTTCAGCTGACTCCTCCAGTCTTGTACGTACCACATTTCCTACGAGACACTATCTTGTCTGGGTCCCTTCTACCAAAATTTGGGGCCGCCCAAGACACTAAAACTGAGAAACAGCTTTTGGACTGGCAAAGAACTCTGTTTGGGCCACAGGCAAGTGCGTTCGGCTGCTTTGTTGCGACACATGAACTCTGGCGAGTTCTCCTCCGAGCACAGCACCCGAACTCGCTGCCTCGAGGCCTGGTGGGGCAGAGCGGCGGCAGTACTGTACGCAGAGTGTCAGGCGAGGAGCGTTTACGATGGCGTTTAGAGGCTTGTGGCGCCGGTTTTTCATGCTTCAGCCACCAGGCGCTGATGTTGAAACCGATAAACGCAGGCCTGCCGCTGACACGTGCAACATCGTGCACTCTTTTATGTACATTTCAGATGCTGTTGAACTGCACTGCATGACAGAGAGGTGGGCCGTCCCAGGCGCCAAAACCGTGAATCGACATTTTGGGTAGCCACAGATTTGGCTATGGATAAAGCAATTTATTTCATAACTTATAGTTTTTACGCTAGTTTTTGAGTTTGAACGAATTGCTAGCAAATGATGGAGCGGGAAAATCGCTAGGTGTTGCGTGCGTCCACGGCTTGCGAAATGGAATGTCGGCATAAGAGCTATAAACCTTTATTGTCAGGACTGATACATCACCGACTGTGTTGCAATAGTTGGTCCACAAAATCAAGGGAAAAAGTTTGCTCAGCCGTGTAGGAATTAGCGATCGCTATTACTAATTAATAAGTGTGTTTTATCCAGGAGAGAAAGCTCAATCTCGCATTTTCGGTACCAATACTACTATTCGGTAGGTATATATAATTCATGGAATACCGTGCATTGCTCGGATCCCTGAGAATACCACACTAAATGTCAATTTTTCGTGAGAAAAACGTCCTTTGAAAACATGGCCAAAGACCCCAGTGAAAGATAACCTAATCCAACACGAATAGTATTATTTTGAATATAGGAACATTTACAAAAAAAAAAAAAATGGAGAAAAGACTACAATCATTCACGGACAAATTCAAATGAGACTTATTTGTAAGAGTATTTTAAGTAGGTAATTAATAGCAGAAAGTTGACGAAAAAACAACGATGTTTCCCTAAAAGAATTGTCAGTTCTGAATGAGGTCACGAGCTAACTATATCGTATATATATAGCGATGGGTTAATGGGGACACGGACAAGCTAAAGTGAAGCTCGAGGACCCATGCACAAAATTGCAAATAGATCCTACGGCTGTTTGATTAACCATTATTAAAAAACTTTTCGATTTAAACATGACGAATGTAAAACGAAGAGCAAATATTACACTGTGGTAATATTTGTGACAGTGTGACAGTAATATGTTGTCACAGCAAGAAAGAAAATTTATTAGCAATTACGCCATCGGTAGGCGACAGTCAAGATATCTTGAAAGACGAAAAATGACCCAAATTTAATGACATTCTAAATTTTGTCACTTACTTCTGGCCTGTGCTGGTGAATTCGTTCTATTTGGTAATAAATATATTCCTTGCGTGACCATGCAAAGGTTTTGCTTCTTTCACGTTTTAATTGGGAAATGTTATATTAAAATTTACTGAATTGTATTAGGGTTTGATTATATGGAATGAGTTATTAAGTACGGTGAACTTTATTTATGGTAGTACATAAAAAATTAATAAGGGGTGGCAGTGGTTTTTAACATTTTCTGCTTAATGGATCCTTTCGCCATCTGGCAGAACAACATTCCCCTTTTCCAAGATTGATAATCTAAAGATGTAAACAATTGCAGGTCATACATAATACGCATGCAAATAACGAAAGCCAACAACTTGAGTTAGTCAATCTGTGGTCCCAAGTCCTCTGAAATAATGAAATCTCGGTCCATCTTTGGTCACAATATTCCACTCGGAAATCAATCTGTAGTCCTAATATCTCCCTCTGCAATTATAAAATTCCCGTAGCAGAGAACTACAGCGTTAACTATAATCGTAATTATACTCACTAGAGTAACTCTGCCGATACTCCAAAAATGGATATTTCTCACAGTGTCGCAAAAGTTTTAGAAGATGCAACTGAAACATTTTTAGATTCCAGTGTGGGATTCAAAATACAAAATAATATCTGCTGACAAAAGTGTAAGATTCATACGATGGCCATAGTATTCATTTTCCGGTAAAAAGAAGGCTTCAGATTTCAGAAGAGAGCCAAAATAGTTTTATGGAGTAAAATGCGAGCTTCACGAAACTACCACCATATTTGTCAGTTTGGTAAACTTGGGTCTCAAGTCGGGACAGCGACAGTATTTTGTTCGCTAAATTTAAAAAATTCAAACGACAGGCAAAATATTTAAGTTTGGTACTGCGCCAAACTAGTTTTGCCATTTAGTGTTCGCAGTCTGAAATTACTGGCAGCCTCTAAACAGCACGGCCATAGCTTGGAGCGACGTTTCTATCAGTAAAGTCTGCGACAGGCAGACGGCAAGATCAAATCGGTTAACTCCAGTGAGGTGGTTTGTACCGAGTGTGCTAAGACGGCGGCGTTTCGTGGTGTTATGGTACTAATCAATACCCGATAATAAAAAATGAAGCCCGTATTTGTCAACATCAAAGCAACAACACAAGGGTGACAAACCTAATTTTTTCACATGGCAAATACTCTTGAGACGAAGAACAATGAGACGTCAGATAATTTCAAAAGCGTACGGCTGTTCAGTACAACGCTGGGCTAGGACAAAACGGATCATTTTTAAAAAAGTTTCATAACAATACAGTATAATTATATGCCTGTTAATAACAGTTTCCCGAGGCATTTTTAGGCGTAGTAAGAACTGAAAAGCAAGTGATACGTATCGGTAAGGAAGACAGGAAGGCACGATGAGGATCACCACGCATGGAAGCAGCCAGTAAAGAACAAAGAAGAGGAAAAACGACTTGAAAATTATTTTTGCTCGCAAAATAGGCATGGATTGCAACATAGAGTTCCAAGCCAATAAACGCGCAGGTTTTCCTTCATCCTTCCAGCAGCACAGGAACTATTACGAAGCCAACACCCTCATCGGCAGCTTCAATAGAAACCATTTGACAATTCCAATATTTACAAGTCTTTTCAGCTGCAAAAAGAATAGCAGTCTCATTAGGTCTCTGCATGAGGGCAGAAGACGGAGCCATTATCGCTTTAGAAGCGGCGCCGAGGCTTCGGACTGATACAGATTTTAAGCCTGCGGCTGCAATTTCGAAGTCAATAAAGCCTTGTCCATAACAAGAGGAGAAGTACAATAGACGCCAGAACAAAAGCATGTTGATCCATTAAGGGCACGATGCTCGCTTTTGTATTAGTCAGAATCGATGACACGAAGACCAAGGCAGATATACCATAGGCTCCTCAACACCCTATTGCGCTATCCAAATGTCCTTTCACTCCCTTCTCGAGCGAGACTCAATTCGTCTATACACAGACTTCAGAAAGAGTGCAAATTCCGTGAACAAAAAGTTCAACCTTATGATGGCAGTGCGCAGCCCAACTAGCATGCGAACATTATTTTCAACTGACGTTAACTGGTAAAATACATTTCGCACTTAGAAAAAAAGCTGTCTGGAGCTGTTTCCGGCACTCCTTGCCCTGTCTTAAAAAGAGCATGTGTTACAACGCAAAAATGGGTTGTTTCCTCCTGCAGGAATACAACAAGAAAAAACAGTAGAATAATAATACAGCCTGGTTGACACAAGCTTAACTGTTTCTAATAAACGTAACTGGTTGGGAGCAGCATTATATACAATGGTATATACGATGGTACGGAGCAGACCCCTAGAGCATTAAAGAGACAATGCCAGAGTTTACCGGTAATTTTGGAACTTGTGGGCAATCTCGAAATGAAGCCGTCGCTTAGTTCATTATAAATAAAAGAAATGAAACTTTAATATGTAAACGGATCGCTGAAATTAAATAATTTTCAGCCATTGCCATTCACTCTAAGTTTCCTCAGGATTAGCACTATACTGAATAGTACCCGAATGGCATCTTACAGAGATATGTAAAGACTTCACTCTCCTACACCCACAGAATTCGCTGCGATTGAAACTATGGGGGAGACAGTAGCCTTATGAATCATAAAGTCAAGCAATAGAAGAAACTCGTGCATTAGAACAGACAACTGGGAAAGAAGAGGAAGAAAACAAAAACAGTCATCAGTAGGAGAAAAAAGATTGAAACATGGAAAATGCGCACAAAAGATATGGCGATTAAAATTAACCAATAAAGTCTCCCTTAACAGAAAGATATTGGATTAGTGAAAGAAATTGACCAAATCCCAAACGTATGTACATAAACTGTACACACATGGTGTACATTGCTCAAACAACGCCACAAATCCGAAGGCATCGCTGCTTCAATCAGCATAAATGACAGGTAAGTACCCTAATAACGACACAGGTGCTTAAGGAGATAACGAAACTGAACATTCTCCGTCATCAGCATCCTGTCAGTAGCTATTACAGCTTTGGATCACATCCTGATGCAATAATTCAGAGTTCGGTTAGCCACAATCACTCCGCTACCGCTGTTCGGTGCTTATCAGTCATGAGAAAGAATCATGCTATTACTAGCTTAGGGCTCAATTTTTCGATACATCGACGGTATTCCAGACGGATATATATTTTTTTGTCATTTTCAAAAGCGGGGCATCCTTTGTTGCTATAGAAGTTCGGATAACAAATCCAGTAGCCAGTCCCCTAACTTTGCGTATATTGGAAGTTCGTAAATGGTGGGACATAGACCGCAACAGTATTGACTCTTAAGTCCAAGTGGCCTCTGACGCTGGCGGCCAGAGTGGGAAAAGTGGGATTTTCTCAGGAGCTATTATGAACATGTCCAGACACGGTCATGGAGGCAAGCGCCCATGTGCGTCCCCGCCGTATCCAATATACCTTCTCCGCAAGAAAAATGTTGGGTACCTTTGATATTTTTGTCTTCAGTATTAGATAGGAGCGAAAGAATAGCTCTTGAGAAAATTCCATTTTTCCGTTGCCGACTTTTGGCCGCCAGCGTCAGACCTAAGAGCCAAGTACTGTTGCGGTCTATGGGTGGAATAAAAAAGTCAAATAGGGAGTCGTTAGAAACTCTCCACTCTCAATATAAGAACTTCCAGAAAAAAATGCTGATAGAAATTAAACTTTAAGCGATCAAACGGAAACTTTAACTTCTCGTAGTAACAGCGTTATTTGATATCTTCTGTATGAAAAACGCACGAAGTTATGGGGTCGGGCCTACTGTACATATTATATGCGCATTACAAATAGTGCTGCTTAGGGTTGCGAAGTCGGATGGATCATGTCCGACTCCGACTCCAGGGTCCAGCCGGTATACGTATCCGACTCCTTGGACCTAAAAATATATTAGACTCCGACTCTGTAAAGCTGGTGCTATTTCTACTACGAGTGCTGTTAATCTCTTTAAGTCAGTCACGAACTCGTTAAACAACCGGCAGTTTTAATACTTCACTTGTCATGCAAACTGTTCATCAGCTGCGAACGAAGTGAGAGAGGTGATTATTATTATTATTATTAAATCACACCAGGCTGGCGACGTAGGAACGGAGAAACTCCATGAGGTTAACAAACCCCCACGCAACCAACCCAGCGGGTGGAGAAAACAGAAGAATGAA
>LQNS02276620.1:10412412-10424691 GCA_001587735.2 Parhyale hawaiensis
CTTTGACAAAATGGGCGTCAGTGTGATGGGTCGATAGTTGGAAACATAGGGCGACACCTGACCCTTGGGAATAGGAGTTATATTCCCAGTGCGCCAACAACGAGGAAAATTTCCTAAGATGATTCTAAAGCTCGATATCTTTAATACTTAACCTAAATGAAGACCTTCCCAGTATCTAATAGTTGTCTTTGAAATTTGTACACAATAGCCTGGCACACGGTCACAATGCGAGGCATTTTCATCATCCGTACAATGACGAGCTCTCTGTAGCAACTGCCTTATGATTCTGACGTCTTTGGACGATATCCAGCTATTGTGGTGTAAGTTACACGATGTTGTATTCAGCGAATATAGTGGGAGAGCGTGTAATCTCAACCGTGCACGTAACCGCCTGCAGTTGGGTTTTCAGACACACTAATGCTACCCAAAACAGTCCAGTTATTTATGTAACTATATGTGAATACGTGCAAGTTTCTATTTAAAGTCGTCTGAAATTCCTACCGAAATTAGTGTCGACGGGGAGAAGTAAGCTCCTGATGAAATGAGCCGTAACTGCAGCGCTTTACGGCTTGTTTTCGAGGCTGTTTACGTCCGTTAAGAAGTCATTAGCCCTGCATAACAGAGCGCCAAGTGCGAGCTGTTCATTGTAGAATAACGGAACTTCATACGGGACCAAGGTTTTGCTCAGCTAAAACAGAATGAATAAAGCGTCTCCACGAATGCCACATTTCATATCTTAGTTCAACAAAACAATTACAGCATAATATCAGAGAAAAAAACCAACGTGAAGCAGAAAATAATGATATGACATCTTTTAATTGTTCAGTAGAAGGAAAACACGACGCTATTTTTGCAATGACTCAATATTTTCACTTGCTTTTAACAAAACTACTACTGGATTTTCAGTTTATTTGGTTAAGCTTCCCAAGATGCGATCGCAGAAAGCGTGTGGAATATAAAATACTAAAGAAAGAAATTCAAACTTAAAAAGACATTAACATTGAAAAAAAAAAGTTGAGAGCGTGGGACTTGCATGTACTTTATATTCACTGATAAATGCTTAAATATCCCCACAGTTAATGTAATAATGTTCTTTATTGGGCCTCTTCATGCTAGTCTTATTGATTTTACTGAATTACCAATTTAATATTAATAGCATTATAATTATTATCCAAATTGGCATATGTTATCGTTCATCATCACACACATAAAAATTTTCAAAATGGAGCTTATCGTGAACATACGATTGTGAAAACATAGAATTTGAAGAAGGCCAAGTTGCACATGCTAATGAGTTGTTGAAATCAGGAAATACGAGAAAAAACATTGCCGGCGAGAGCTCGTAAAGAATGAAACACGAGAGCGCCAGCGCTGGGGCAGTTTAGTGCAATGTTGCTCCATGGAGGTGAGTCACTTCCATGTCTGTGAAATTCACCACCACCCCTCCATAGGGTGACGCATCTATTTCCAGCTGGTGATCATTACAGATAAAAAAAGTCACTGCACCTTGAAAGGACGAAACAGAAATGGAAGAAAAACGTAACTTTGGAAACCACGGTGAACAGTTTTGCAGTTTTTTTTAAAGCAGAACATGACCATAGCAAATGGAAAACCTTAATATTTAGCGATTCTCTAGTACTAAGAACGATTTTGTACCCTGTAACAGCTGGAGATAATCGTAAATCATAAAAATAGACGCCTTGAAATGAGGATACAGAAATGTAAGAAAAATTCAATACTTGAATCCAATAGGCATGGTTTCTCCTATTTTTTCTTCTAGCTAAGAATTACTTTAATAAGAACACAATAGTCACACAATATTCATCATCTGTTGCCTAAAATAATGAACCTCTTGGCAGTTGGATGTTTATTGCAAATACTTGAAAAATGAAATATTTGCTGATCTCCTAAACCTGTTAACGCACCCTTCTGCAGCTGGACAGTTATGGTTACTTTCAGTTTATTTTTCATATTTCCAGACTCAAATAATATTCATATTTACATTCACAGAAGCAAATATGACATCTGAGTACGACCCTGAGTCAGCGCTCGTGATTTTGTCAGTGAAATCAAGAATTGTACTGATCAACAGAGGGAGATTTTTGCAACTCGCGATATCAATGCGAAAGCGGTGCTGCGTAGGCAACATTGCGGTGTGTGTCCGCACTCTGCTCACTGAGGACAGTGTCTGTTCGGCGCTAAGAGTTCAGAACACGTCAAATCGCTGTCACGTGAATTGTGCTACGCTGGTGACCTGAGGGTTTCGCAAAAGGTTCTAGTCTATGTGTACAAAAATCTTTTTAGATTAAATTAGATAGGCGGCAGTAGACGAACCAATAGGCCAATTCCCAAAGAAACACCGGAACTTACGCCCCGGCCCGCTATGAGCTATTGCCATTATGTTAGTGTGATATAGAGGACTGGGGAAAGAGAAAAAAGCGGGGAAAAATCCCAGCCAACGAGACGATCATGAATGCACGCAAGCACGATCAAGAGCCGCTGATATGAGGAGCCTGGATCTCGAGATGTCAAACGGTGTTGTTGGAGCGGGAGAGAGAAGAAGAAGACGGATTAAGGTGGCCTCGGAAGCTTTGGCTGTTTAAGAGTTTGTGACTCCTGGAGGAGTTTTTAGCTGGGGAGGATGTCTCTCCCAATGTATGTCAAGACGGATTTTTAAATGCGTTGACTGACTCCGCGCTAACAATGTCGGAAGGGAGTCTAATCCAAATGTTGACTATGAAACCCGGAAAGAACTGCTGACTTAAGGTCACTCTTCAAGCTTTATGCTTGAGTTTTTGACCGTTGTTTCGCAATCGATCATTGAGGTCTCTTCCAAAGAGTCCCGTTGTACTGTAGGTACTCCGTTGAAGCCATTCAAAAACTTGCATGTTTCCATTAGCTGCCCCCTGAGTCGTCTTTGTACTCGAGAGATCAGACCCAGTTATTTTAGGCGACATTAATACTTATTTCGCAGCTGAGGTATCAATTTCGCTGCTCTGCGTTGGACTCTTTCCATGATATCGATATCTTTACACAGATGTGGCGACCAGAATTGAACAGCAAATTCTAAGTGTGGCCGCAGTAATGCCTTGTACAAGGGAACGATGATGTTCTTGGACTTGTATTCAAGTACAACTCTGCTTGCCATTTTCACACTCTTGTCAACTTGCTGACTGTGTTGTAGTTTGTTTGTAATAGTGATTTCCAAGTCACGTTTTTTATTGGGTGACAACAGCCAATACAGCTCTGTTTATCTTCAATGGGGTTGGAGGGTTCACCAGCCTAATTTCACTGGTTTTAGAGCTGCCAATATATACTTTGGAAAGGCATGCAAATAAATTCCCCTACGGGCGGAGTTTGCTTGGGTAATAGCTATCTCATTCAGGCAGTGTTATTTCGCTACACGGGCTCTTTCCCATTAGCAATAAAACAGGAAATATGATCCTCGTTTTAGGATGATTGACTTACACCTTATCACAAAAACCTCAGGGTACTGTGCCCTAAATTTGTTGGACACAAAATCCATGTGAGGAATACATGAGGTTTATTAGTTTGTTTTATAACTACCAAAACTAGCATTTATTGACGTTTCAAGCAATACCTTTGCTACACAACACGTACCTATGTTGGATTGACGCTGGAGGGTTTAAAGCAGTTGCACAGCACATACAGTCCTTGAAATGGAAATCAGACGTAAACAAAGACTGACTGCAAGACTGGGTACGCGTGCGATCCCTCCCGGGGCCTCTACACGCAGTCCGCCAATGGCTCGGTCACGTTCCATGGGTACGCTAATGCAGCCGACCTTCGTTTTGGTGTCTCAGACAAAGGTCACCCTACGTACGAAATGCTACGACCGCCTCAGGGAAACGAGAGCGTATTGTCGTCCTTAGCTGTGGGGCACAGTGAAGTGGTGAATCGTAATGGAGATATTTCTGTAGCAAATGACAAACGAACTATTGAGATGCTTCAGCTACGAAATGAACGAAAAAAAAAGGCATTGCACGGTTACGTAGAAATAGCGAAATTTCTTCAAGAGAAAAGAAACGAACAATTCAAACACTTCAATTATGAATTCAATAGAATAGTATCAGAAGAAAAACAGTTGTATCCTTTCCTTTCTTTACAGTTTATACATCTTTATGGTATATACAATTTTTGTAGTTTACATACACCTTCATAGTTTACACATATTTATAGTTTACACATCTGTATACTGTAGTTTATGCATCTTTATAGTTTTCACATCTTTATAGCTTACATATCTTTATAGTTTAACCATTTATACAGTTTATACATAATATAAAGATAGAACATTTTTACAGATGGTACATAATTATGGTTCATACATCTTTATAGTTTATGCATCTTTATAGTCTATGCATCTTTATAGTCTATGCATCTTTATAGTCTATGCATCTTTATAGAAAACGGAAAAATTGCCAGGAGCGAAATCGATTTATTGTCTATGTATCTTTCAAATTCATATATCTTTATAGTTTATGCATCTGCACAGATTATATCTTTACAGTTTTTTATCCTCGAAAAAGAGAGCTGTTATTGTAGAATATAGTATGCCGTCTAAAGCATTAAGTAATCCTTTAGGTCTCTTAAGAATGGTACTAGTAATACTGCTCATAAAAATGGACTGTATACGTTTATGGTTTCAGACGCTTTATTTACACTATAAGCACGCGCGTAATCAGTAAAAGCATGGCCAAAATTTTCTTTTATGAAACATGCCCATATTTGAAACATTCATACTGCGTACCTACAAAATATCCAAACTGAGTAAGGAAATGCCTCAGCTAAAACGTCCAAAATATTCAAACGAGGACGGAAATGTCCATTATATCCACCTCAGTGTGGAAATTTCCCTTACAAAACAGAACTTTGCAGTGATGGCTGCAGCACGCAGTCTTTGGTATTCTTTGACGCTTTCCAGGCACAAAAGCAATAAAGGAGAATACTGGAACGGAAGAGACTTCCATGACAAAGAGAGCGAGCTATTTCCGCAGCAAGAGCAATGTTCCACGCGGGTCAAACTGAAAGCAAGATTCGGAAATGAGATCTTCGTGATTCCAATGGGTGACCTTTAGAAATCGGAATTAAACGAATCTTTGTTTTTTCGAATGAGAATTCCTTGAGGATGGCAAAATCCTAGTCGTGGAATCAGGAAACGGATTTTGGCATCGGTATAAAAGACAGATCAAGAGAGAGAAAAAAAAAAGGAAGAGTATCTACATTGCTATTTAATGTGTCTCAAATGATAAAAATAAATCTGATATGAGTCACATTGAGTTTGTCCCTGTGAACCATAATAATCCAAAGACCATTGCTATACTCGTTTCAACCACACTTTTTTGTGCATTTTCCGTAAGTATATATAGCTATGCCCAATGCAAAGGTGTACAAGAAGGGATGTATGACTGGTAACCTAGTCACTAGTCAGGCAAGAAGTTAACCTCTGCACAGCGGACAACCGTGAGTGGCGAGAATAAGTCTGCATAGAATAACGAGGCGGCACAGAAACAGAAAATAGGAATGAGTAGTAGGAAAAGTTGCAGGAAGTGAAGAGGACAGTAAAAAACGATATGCCAAGACAAATAGAAGTGCGAGGAAGCCTTTGGGTTCCCTCCGGGGGAGCAATATCGTAACTTGCCGTCACAGATGATGGTTTTATAGTCGGTACAACTCGTAATATAGGAGGGACAAACCTATTAGTATATTAATTACAGTTAAAATTTAGGCCTACCTACATACAGCATTACCTATATGATCCAGTAAAAAGAAGAAATAAAGGGACAAATAAGATGTCCAGGAAGACAAAGAACCAATGCATGAGGATACTAAATATGGACAGACGAGGAAAGGCAGTAAATAAATTTCATCAGTAGCAGTACAATGCACGAAAGTAGCAAAGTGAGCCAGAGGGAAAGACGTCTCAAAACCTAACTACGGGTAAAGTGATTTTTGGGGAGCGCCTTCTATAACGTTTAGGTTGGTCTAATCTAACTCACCAAACCCTATTGATCGCCTGAAGCATCCCTGCGAAATAGCGAAGTCAAAAATCTTGTCCGACTTAGGACGCGTTCAATTGGGTCATCCAAGTCGATCGAAGCGAAGCCCGCACGATTTGCTTCACCCGAAACTTAAGGCAGGTGCGCTGGCTTCGACCCGTTGATTAAGTTCCAGGCGCTGACTCTTAATCGATTACCTTAGAAACATCCAGGAACTCAAACTCACAACGTTAAACGGAGTTTTTCAGTAGACTCAACATAATCGATTTGCTTCTAACATCTAGACGCAACACGAATTTAAGGTCCAAGAACTAACGCACACAAGAATTATTTTTTAAAGCCTTTGCTTCTCCATGAACATAAGAGAAATAAATTTTATTCTGTTTTCAATTGTCTCTGGTCCACACTCGTACGGTACAAGTCGCAGAATATTGAGCTTCTATCTATATAGCGAAGATTATGGATTACGCATAAAGGAAGTCTTCCAGGATTTCAACTTTTTGCAGAACGTTGCATTGTTATCTCACAACGCTACAGGTAATGGGCTGCTAGAATATATCTCGGTTTTCAATAGGTCTCTTCGATTAGGTACAAGCCAAAGAACCTAGAGATTCTCATCTGAACACATAGAGCTCCGAGGCTCATGTACTTGCAGGACTTAATCCGGGTTTTCTGTCGCCTTATTGGTAGGGTATAAGCCACAGAGCCCTGAGTTTGTTTATATCAACATTGACGTCAATGCTGCAAGTTACATTTGTCACATGCTTCAGAGACGCCAATCACAGACCTTCATTGAAATCCGTTCCTTTTGCGGACAGGTTGTCTTAATGCACTCCAATGCAGGCAGCAGTTTGGCATTGAGACGAGGATTGTTACTGTGTTCCTTGGTCAAGCTGCCACACTCTTTTACAACGATGTCCTATGTTAGGGCAGTTAAATAACAGGCGAAGGTTTAACTTATAAGGAAATGGAAGAATTGGTCGCCAGATAGAATTAACTCACTACGCATCAGCATGGCAATTGTCGAGTACAGGCACCATCCGAATCTGCGCAGCTTCATTCTGCTATCAACTCGACGCAGTATCACTCAACTCTACCAAGTATCACTGTCCTCTTCACCCTCTACGCAGTATCACTCTACTCTCAAATCTACCTAGTATCACTCTCCTCCTCTTTAACTCTGCGAATATTCATCTACTCAAAACTCTAAGCGGCATCACTCTACTCCAAACACTAGGTTTAGTTCATCTCAATTGAATTGCTAGTCAAAAGGCGCTGCGCATAAAAATATGACTAAATCCATATTGTGCTAACCACTTTCTTACCACGAACGACTACTATCTACTATATCGAAATAATATAGCTAGAATCTTATTTGTAAGATAGAAGGTTCAAATCTAAAAGAGACACAAAGTTTACAACCTCACCTCGAGAAAAAGGGAGCAAGCTGAGCATAGCATAGGACGTCATCTAAAAAAAATTGTAAATAATGATTTATTAACAACCATTTCATTGCTTTCCTTAATTAAGCTCAAAAGTTCAGTATCTGAGGCGAAGTTCCCCGCGTTGTCATGCATGTGAATTAGAAGTGATCTTGAGCAACATTCCTGGACGCATTCTACATGTTTAATGCTTTACGGAGCAAGTGACTGTATCTGGTCACTACCATAATGCTATTCCTACGGAGGCGTCTTTCAGCCGCCCGATAAAGGGTGAAGTGGTGCAGCCGTTACACTCAATCCGAGATGCTCTACTCATTATGGAGATTTCAGTTTCACTACGTAAGCCTAAAATGACTCTTTACTTAGTTTGTCAGTCTCTATTAAATTATCAAATTGAACTTTGCACAAGTTCTGCAGTACACGCAACTCTCGCTCTCACACGCGAGTAAAAAATAGATTTTATCGTTTTCCAAAACGTCAACGCTTCTTAATGCAGTACAGAATGCCATTGTGTTTATTAGATCTCGCTGGGAATTGAACGTCAATTTAAAAAACGCACGCGATTCTGTTGCATTAGACATTTTTCATTCTTGCCCAATAAGTTAATCAACTGTCTAGTGACTATGCAATGAAGATAGGTCAATGCGAAAATCCTCTCTGGCAAAGAATTTTCATGTTGCGTACTGTGTTGAGCACCACTGGGTAATAACTATTACTCAAACCTCGACTTTGAATTCAGTGCGCTATCAATCACGTCTGAACCGCACGGAGGAGCGTATATATAGCGTCAGCCCAACGCAATAGTAAAGGTGCTATAAACGACTTTGTAAGAGGGCAGCCGCTATCGATAACTGCTCCATGTTGAACAAGGTCGCTGAAGCTTTTCGGATAAGGCACTGCGATGTTGTAGACATAAATATCAAGCGCAATTGTGCAGTTCCGCAATTGAGCAGTATGCCGACTGAGATAAACCTAAGAACAAAGATTGCCCTGCAATATTCATTGCATCCTTCAGCGACGTTGCCGAAAAAATGGGGGATACACAGTATGTTATAATGATAACCAGTGGGAATCGGGAAATACCACAGAGTGAAATGTGTAAGCAGAATACATATAATACGACTTGATCTGTAAACGACACCTTACAATATTTCCATTGAGAAAATGGATACACAAAGATAAGGCGCCTTTTGTAACCAAGTATTACAAGTTCACTACGTTAGACTTAGAAAAGAGCTAGCACATCAGGATCATGATTCAGGTGGTACCGTGAGGTTAAATTCAACTCAGGTGATTAAAGAGAAACTTGCAGCACTGAAACTTTTGTCGCAGAAGGAGAAGTCGGCGCGCCAGTTTCTTTCACGTCATCGATCCCTATTGAAAAGAAAACCTTGCTGATAGTGCCACCAATCAAAACGGTCAGTGCTTTCAGGAGCAGACAATCCTACCAGTTGAGATATCCAGCAATTAGTATCAATTAGTATGCACAGATAAGCAAGAGAATTAGTGCCGCTAGCAAATACGAGTAAATTCAAAACTGTCGAGATTTTCAGTAAGCACAGTCGAGCGGAGAGTGTAAAGACAAAAATAATAGGAATGTGTAGCAGACATAGGCGAGAAACATTCGCATTACCTCCAGTCCTAAATAACTATAGCAGCTACGAAATTCCTCGGCATACGATCAGAACTTATGGTACCTCTTCCGAACGTAAACGACGCAAGCTATCACCAAGCGTAATCGGTTCTCATCATCCAGCGCAAACTGCTACAGGACAGTTGGGACGCCATGCGGTTATCCAAGAAAGCCCGGGTGCGCAGCCAGCACTGGCCATCAAGACGGACGGTACCTCCAAGACCAAGTAACACCGACCGGTTCCTCAAAGTACAAACGGTCAAAAAGATCAGTACCTCCAAGTGTAAAGGATTAGAAGGGTCGGTACCTCCACGCATGCAGACGCAAATACGATAGCAACGATCCGTACCTCCGACGCGTGAACGAGCAAAGCCGTTGGGACGTCCAGCAAGCACAAAGCCTCGCAGCGCACAATTGTTAAGTCCAGCAAGCAGAGGCGAGCTGTCATAAATTGCAGCATCCCACAAGCCGCTAATTTTAATGGCAGGTCCGTGGAGCCGAGGGCGCGAGTGGGCGACACGGAGGCCCTCTAAAAGGCACGAAGTCGACACCTCATTTTATGGTGCACGGACAAACACTAATCAGTTGCTTATCCGGCCAGCCTAATCTATCTCTGCATTCTAAAACAATTTGTGCTAGGAGCGAGACAGGGGCAAATAAAGAAACCCAACAGTTTATCTCAATAATTTATCGCCCCCGAGAGACACAATGCGGCGTGTCCTTCCATTCTGAACCAAATAGCATGGGCTGTGGTTATGTATTTAATGGTGTTGTAGAAAAGCAAGCACAATAATCAAATTACGCGTCTGAGTGCTGCGTAACGAAACGCCTACACAAAAGTTACATTGCTACAAAAAGGCACAAATAAAACGAAAAATATTGTGCTACATAACCAAAACACAGAGTGAAATAATATTTTTTGAATTTGGAGTAGAGAAGCGAGTACAGTGAAAATTCATTTGCTCTGTTTTTTAATGTGAAAAGAATCAAAAGTTGACTGTTTTCATTCAATGCACGCCAGTAGAGATTTGTAAGCAACTAAAGACACGCATCACATAGGGAAGGTAAGTGAAAACGCATCAGCTTTTTCGTAATGTTTCCTGCTTGAGTAGCTACATTACGCTGAACACGGAGGGCCAATAGCTATAAATTAGTAGTGGTAAGCATTCAAGGTTAATGCTATACAGAAACAAGGAGTATTGCTTATGCAATGAATAAACATCCCCGTTAAACCTTTTCACACTCCAGGGAACGATCTAGCACGCTGAAGTTTTCAACAGACGGAAAAGTATACTCAGAAAGTCCGTCCGTCATCCGTAACATTAATCGCTATATACAAGTGTAATATATTTCTTTATAGTTGTATTTGATATAAATGCACACGAGTAGCAAAATTATAATCGTTTCCAAGTTGCACTTACAAACATAACTGGTTTGATGTTAATTATCTGACTTACCATCAACATAACGAGTGGGTGAAACCACGTAAACCAGTTCTATAACAAGGCACTTTCGTAGTTCGACGGCAAGGTGACGGCAATGAATGTAAGATTCACATTCAGGTCGGACTGTTTCGAAAATTCAGCAACAGGCAATGCTTTCGAAGAAGTTCCTCGTAGCACAGACTGCCGAGTTCAAACGGAAGCTCTCATTTAGACTTATAAAAGCGTCAGTGTACTGCAATACTTGACGGGGAATGTAAAATGGTTGTCAAATAATAAATGCATATTTTTTGTGTCTCAACTTTGTGACGCGGAGCAAAAATGATGGTACCATAACAAAAATCTGGGCTGCCCCATAAACAAAACTGTGCACTAACTTCTGGGCGGCCAAAAATGTTACTGCAGTGATCTGTGACGAAGTAACAAAGGTAGTTAACCAACTTAATGGCGAATTCGCTTCATTGCGAGATTTTGCTTCTGTATTTTACATTCGAATGAATCAATTTAACCTATCAAAAAGCCAATGTAAATGATGAATGTCCTTTCCAGCAGTGCCGTATAAAAGCTCGATCGTAAATCGCATTCTAACTCGTAATGTAAAAGAAAATCTGGACAGAAGGACGGCTCGTAACTCGGAAAACTCGCTAAGTTGCTGCACTTGGTAAGTTACAGTACAACTGCAGTAGCAGTATAGATTAGATTAGATAGGCGGCAGAAGACAAACCAAGAGGCCCATTCCCAAAGAGACACCGGAGCTTACACCCCGGCCCTCTATGAGCTATTGCCATTATGAGTAGGATGTAGAGGACTGGGGAAACGAGAGGAGAAAAAATGGAAGACGAGAGAAAAAAAAAAAAAAGAAAAAAAGGGGGAAAATCTCCGCCAAAGAGATGGTCATGAATGCACGCAAGCATGATCGATAGCCGCTGATATGCGGAGTTTAAATATATAGATGGAGCGGAAGTGAGAAGAAGTCAGCTTAAAATGGCCTGGGAAGCTTTGGCCTTTAAGTGCTTGCGACTCGTGGAGGACGTGTTCCTAGCTGTGGAGGATGTCTCTCCCAATGTATGTCAAGACGATTTTTAAACGAGTTGACCGAATTCGCACCAACAACGTCGGAAGGTAGTCTATTCCAAATATTGACTATGAAATAGGGAAAGAACTGCTGACTTGAGGTTGTTCTTCGAGCTTCATGTTTGAGTTTTTGACCGTTGTTTCGCAAGCGATCATTAAGGTCTCTTTTAAAGAGTCCCGTTATAGGTACGTCGTTGAAGCCATTCAAGTACTTGAATGTTTCTAGTAGGTGCCCCCTGAGTCGTCTTTGCTCGAGAGAGATCAGACCCAGTTCTTTTAGGCGACGTTCATACGACTTGTTTCTCAGCTGAGGTATCAATTTCGTTGCGCTGCGTTGGACTCTTTCCAAGTTATTGATATCTTTACAGAGATGTGGCGACCAGAATTGAACAGCAAATTCTAAGTGTGGCCTCACTAATGCCTTGTACAAGGGAACGATGATGTCCTTGGACTAGTATTCAAAGTATCTGGTGATGAATCAGAGTACTCTGCTTGCCATTTTCACACTCTTGTCAACTTGCTGACTATGTTGTAGTTTGTTTGTGATAGTGATTCCTAAGTCACGTTGTTGGGTGATAGTAGCCAATTCCGTCCCATTCATTTTCAATGGGGTGGAAGAGTTCACCAGCCCTACGTGCATTACTGAGCATTTGTCGACATTAAAGTTC
>LQNS02276620.1:10424698-10453672 GCA_001587735.2 Parhyale hawaiensis
GCGCTCCATTCCATGAGGTGGTCAAGGTCTTGTTGGAGCTCTGCTCTTTTCGTGGCAGGATGACATAGTTTAGTATCATCCGCAAATTTACTGATTTTACTACGGATGTTAAGATCCAGATCATTGATGTAAATTGAAAACAGAAGTGGGCCAAGTACGCTACTTTGTGGAGCCCCTGATGAAACCTGAGTCCAGTCGCTCGAATATAGTCGGACTCACGCGCCTATTCTTTAATTCCATACTATTTCTTGCATTTTAAATGTTTGACGAGCAATGGCAACGGCTCACAGGAAAAAGTTTCCACCCCCGCTTTAGGAACGGACTCTGCGATTCATCCCTTGTCCAAATATCTAATCTCTTAAATTTAGACTATTTTCGCCAATAAGAAGATAACCCTGCATAGCAGCTGCTCATCTATGGCTACCCACATCCTGTTGCTTTAATGATAATGTATGCTTAACTAGGGCAAGTGGGTTTCGGACGAACACCCGATAGCCTTATTTTCTGGGCTGCAATAAATATTGTGGACCATGCAGCTATGGCAAAGACAAAATTCTCCACCAGTAAATCAAAGTAATCATACCAATGATCTGTAAGTACGAAGGTGGCATTCATTTCGAACCAATTAAGTAGAAGCATAAATTTGGACGGAGTCTGGAACGAATTCAATTTGCATTTATGAGTCCTCACCACATGCGGGTGCTGCTCCTCCCAATAATTTAGAGCTAAAAAACCTTTGGGATAAAATCTCCTCAGAGACAAAAGCAAACACCAATTAGAGGTTTTCCCTTATTGGAAAGTGACGCTGCTAATAATAGCAGACACTTGTTGCTACACCTACGCTGTTGCAGTTTGTACTCGCTGGCCTGCGCGACGTAGGTAGGCTACGGGGATAACTCAACGTTATATGACTGTTAGTTAGGCTGTTCGCAGCAGTTCCTTTAGTTTTTTAAGAGGTGAATCTCAGCTATATCACCGTACATGCTAGGAAATCCTCTGCATGGCACATAAATACAAAATACTTTAAAAACTATGTCGATCTCCATATTTGAAGTAATTCCCTTCGCCAAGAAGGTTCTGTATCGGTCGAGTCACCAAGATAACTCACAAAGTTATGGACGGATTTTTACGAAATTTGCTGGGATTCTTCAGTTTGTTAAGAGTCACAAATGATTAACTTGCGGTGAGGATCCGTTCAGCCGTTTGTTTGTTTGCCTCTTTTTTGTTAGTACCATAACTCAAAAAGTTATAAACGGAATGTTATTAAATTTGCATGAGGCGTTAGGTATAACACGAAGTGTAAACGATCAAATTTTTGTGACCGTTCGTTTGTTTGTCTCTGTATTTGATTTTATGTTTTTTAGTAAAACAACTCCAAAAGTTTTAAACGATTTTATGATACTTATAAGAACTGTTAGAAATTTTAAAAGCCATTAATGATCCAATTCGGGTGATCATGGGTTGCTGTGTCTGACTAATGTTTGTGAGAACATAACTCAAAACATTGCCAACGGATCTTGAAAAAGAAGCTACCGAAGCTATAATTACTGTTAAAATAAAGCACAAATAACCCAATTTTGATGCTGATACAAAGGAAATTAGATTTTCGGATATAATTTGAAGTTTTCGTTAACGTCGCCTTGCTTGGTGGAGGTATGCGCTCTCCGAGTGGTCTAGTTTTCAACGCAGTCATATGATTACTTGAAAAACTATTAGTTAGGAATATTTGCGATCATTTAGTTTAATGATCTCATGTGTCTACAACCGGAGTCAAACGGATGATTAACCTTATCCACGTTAATGGCGATCAAAGACAAAATGGAAGAAGGAACATGTAATACGCCAAGATACACGAGGAGTATGGTGCATGGGAACAGCACGTTGGGAAAGAAGAAGTTCAGAACATAGTAAGGAAGGAAGGATCATCAGTAAAGTAAGAAGCCAAGTGGACACGGAGAGAGAGATGTCTAGAAGGCCCACCTAAGGTTAAGGTAACCTATGGATTCCTCCTGGAAACTAATCTATCGTAACCCTTTGCCTATGACCAATGTTATGACTCTTTAGGTAATGTCATATAACAGATGCCCAATCTTTTATATATCATAGCAAGATGAGTGATGCTACAATCTACGAACACAACAGTTAATGAGCTAAATTGAACTTCACAATCAACATATATCTTTCAAAAAGTTAAGAATTCGTAGGAGTGCAAAAAGGAGAAGTTTTTTTTGTGTAAGTGAGCGCGTTCTCATTTCGCATCACTCGTAATAAAAAAAACGCAGCAAACTTATTTTAACTGCCAATCAGTATGCAAATACTCCGCAATTTCGGATATATGTATAGATTGCAGTAACAATAAGCATAGAAGTCTGGCTGGTGTATCGCATGCCATAAAAAATATAGCCATTTTTAATTAGCACTTTTTTTCATTTTTTGTGCGTAAAATTTAAGAATTAGAAGTGCAAATGAAAATATAAGTATCAGGAAATAATAAATATTAAAGAAAGAAAAAGTCTAAGTCAAGTCAAGTAGTTATCGGAAAGTTTGAATTTTACTTACATGTGGCAGATATTTTTCGCCGCAAATTTCACTTCAAGCAAGGCATAATGAACCCCCTTCTTGTGCAGACGAGACTGAGACAGGATTTCACTGCAAAACTTGATTGGCAGTATGTTAACTCCGTTTATGAAGAGACATCTAATCAGCACGTCAATAAAGGGAGACCCGTGACGAAAGAATCATGGGGGATGGATATCGTACCTAAAAAAATAATAATAATAATAAAATAAATAAATATAAAAATAGTAGTAGGAAAACCGTCAGTATAGGAGTCCAAAAAGTAAATAAATAAAGGAGGCACGGGGTACTCTGACCGAGTGGCCATAAAGTACTGCAGACCAGCTGCAGCGAATCAAGAAGCTCTTGTGAGAAATTTAGCAAGTATATCTAAGAGGAGTTGGATGGTATCTGCGGCATCATTTGCATTTGGTCCCATCATTTAAAACATAATGCATATAATCCACTGACGCTAAGCGGGTCTCAAATCTCTACTAATGAGAGGGAGTCCTCGAGGAATATTGAATCTTGGCGCTGCATAGTCGCTAACTGGAATTTAGCGAGGCTCTCGGCGGAAATTGAATGTAAGGGCCGCTGATGGAGGCCTGTGGACGGCCTTCATTGGAGAGATGTTATCAGGCGGAGACTCTCAGTGCACTGCACTTTCATATTACTCGGTAACATCTAAGCCAATTGCGGCGGCGGAGTGTGACATCTGTTGTGCCATACTCGCGTGCGACTGCTCCAGCTGTGTGAACACTGCCAGTGGACATTACGTTAATGGCTGGAATAAGGATATCCTGCTGTGCTGTGCATTGTCACTGGATATTTAAATAATAACAGGGGTAAGGGAATGCTGCTGCCGTAACAATTTGAGCGTTGCCCCTGACATTGAGAACATGGGATGGGCAAGGATACTGTTCTTGACAGGACAGTACACTGCCATGGGCATCTTGTAATTGGCTCAGGTAAGAATATCCTGCTGTACATGCAGCATACTGTCAGTTGACGCTAACTACAAAACTGTAAGGATGGTGCACAGATATTCCATATAAAGTGCGAATAAGCTGAGCAGTCATGCGCTAGACAGTTAGAGTAAGTGGTGCTTGTAGGGTTATGTTGTTTCGAAAAGTACAATTGCAGTAATTAGCACTAAAACTATACCACTGAATAGTTTACTGCGGCTGGCAAAGGGATATGTTGCCATAAGAATGCGGTTGTACAAATAGTCAATTGAGCAGTATTTGCGGAAACGCGCAGCCCACAACATAGTAAAAATTCCTTGGCTAGGCTCTAAAAGGCACTGAGCCCAAAGTTCAAACTGACTTTGCTCGCGAGGCGTGCGAAACACGATAACATGTAGAACCCCACAACGTCTCCAGTACAGCGCGGCTGTCGCCTCACCTCACGCGGGAATGCAGTAATCGCTGACCTATAAATTATAATTATTATGTACCGTATGGTTAGCGCAGGCACATCATAATGTTAAGTGTCATTCAACCCTTGCCCACTAAAGTTTCGCTATTGTATAATATATTTTTATATTGTCAAAAATTCTACGTTACTTGTCATAATTACTTTACCTACTTTAAAAAAATAAACAAATTGTAGTGGGATAATGTTCGACTGGCTACGGTATTGAAGGTGGCATGAATGTTACCAGAGAGAGAAACAACGCGCTGATTTCAATTAAAAATTGATATTTGATGACACGGCCAGTCGCGATAAGAATGAAAGCTGAAGTTGTAATGGCGGCAAATCCAATACGTGATAGCACGAGTATCACTCAATCTTTGAATCTTACATAACTCTAGTAATACGCTGTAGACTTAATAAAGTATATTATTAGTATTATCGATTTCAGAGTGAAACACTTTATATTGATACGACTAACATGAACATTGCCAGAAAATCCCATAGCTGACGTATAACAATATATTTAATAGATTCTACTGCACATTAAAAACACACAACATTGAACAGAAATTAAAACATTTGGGGTATCTTTCAAACGACATAAGTTGGCAAATGGGTACAGTACTTACGTCAATCTTAGCTTATTTATTTTGCATTTCTGTGTAGAGTAGAAATTATTTCCAGGGTTTGTTGTCGCTTGGTTGTTAATAACCTGTAAATCTATTACTCGAAATGACCGATAAGGAGACAAAGTAGAGCGAAGAACTGGTGACTGCCGTTCGAAAAAAAAATAAACAAACAGGGAACACAAAATATGGAAATGTCGGGAATAAATGTAAAATATTCATAAATCAGAATCCATCCACAAATTTACAGACGCATAAATGTTCATAGCTGAAGGTCCAAAATGTATAAATAAACGTTTAAAAATAGATTCGACACATGACTGTTCATAAATAAATCTTTATTAAAAAACAAATTAAGTTAATTTTTATTAGCCTAGGATGCTAAGACTAGAGAGTGTACCGAAAAAATGCGAAAGGAAATAAAATATTTAAGAATCATAGAAAAAGCTGACGCATAAGTCAGACAGGACACGATTCAAGGCAATAAATTTTTAAAAATGCTGTAGAGTGCGTCAGGATTTAGAGATACCAAAGAAATATGAAGTTCATAAATTATGAAAAATTAAGGGTTACGACTGCAAATAAACACGGTGGCATTAATTAATGCACGTAGATAGCACACAACTGCTCAAGGGTGCATCAGAAAAAGATTAAGATATACAATGGTGGTAGAAATACATAAAGCACATTTATGTTCGTCACTAAATAGTGTCAAGAAGAATAAGTTTTAAATGCATTTATACAAACTAAATTAAAAGACATGTGCAAACTACGGAAAATGCCTCTATTTACAAAATAAGTAGGTAAGTATGATTTCCAAAATTAGCCACACTGAAGTGGAGAAAACTGCGCGATCCTTAGTACCTTCATGGGATATAGTCTGCTAATACAAAAATAAATAATAATAAAAATAAAAAATACACGGGGCATCAGGAAAAGGGCGAGAGCAAATATTCTTTAAATTTGCATACAATTCGATGGACAAATTCCGCTAATGCCCCAAGCTTACAGGGTGCGCCAGAAAAAAAAGGCGAAAGCAAATATTATCCCGAAAATAATCCACTCGTCATAAAACGGCGCGCAGTAACACAAAAGATGAGCAGTCACGCTCGCCTGATTCAGTCGCTGTCATCTCTTACTGTCATGTCCTTTACACGTTGCATCCCATGAATGATAATTTATCGTCGTGTACGCTCTTGAGGCGCAACAACAAGATCTTACCGCGCCTGCTGAGTCACACTATAGGCAGCCTGGAGGCCACTCCTGCAGTCTGCCGGGCTCGAGCGGCAATGCAATTGCTTGGTGTGCGGTGGGTGTGACTGTAGGCAGCTTCCTCCCATTGCTTTGTTTGGTGGAAGTAGCCTAGTGGCTGAAGCTGGTCACCATCGTATAGAAGTTTATTTATTTTAAAATGTTGTGGACCTACGTATGTATAGTGTTTTTTTTATAGGGGGCTTACGGTGGGTGCAATGGTTGGCATAGCAGCAGAAGTTGGACAGCATGGTAAACGTCTCTTTATGTTAAGATGTTATGGGTTAACTTTGCTCCCACGGTACACCGTAGATTCGGCTGTAAGAAAATTCAACCAATTTCATTGTTTGGAATAGTACCTACAGGGTTCGAGAAGCAAGATTGATCTTGTCTCCATATCTCTTTTCTATTTCCAGATGTTGATATCAACATGGTTTGAGCAATAAAGGAGAATTTTATTGTTTGGTGCGATAGAATATGAGAGGTCACTGTTTATTTTTACAGACCTCGGTCGTAAGCAACACTTACCCGGTTAGCCAAGCTAACGAAAGCCTCTTGAAGAAGAGAAATCACTGACCACCTGAGGCTGCACCAGCTCATTTCCGCCACCCAGCACGGCTTCCGAGATAGGAGAAGTTGCGTAACTAACCCATTGGACTTCTTTTCTAAAGTTACGAAAATCATAGATAATAGAAAAAGTGGGCACCTCGTCTACCTCGATTTTGGAAAGGCATTTGATAAAGTTCCCCATCACCGGTCAATGAAAAAATTAGAAGCCTATAGCATCCAGGTTGACTCTTGTCGCTGGATCGGGGCACGGCTCACTGGTTAGCAGCAGCGAATGAAGCTGAAAGGAGAGACTAGACTCCGGGCCCATCTCAGGTTCCATGGGGCAGCGTGCTTGGCCCACTTCTGATAATAATTTACATCAATGATCTTGATCTTAACATGCGCAGTAAAATCAGTAAATTTACATAAGACACTAAACTATGTCATCCTGCCAGGGATAGAACTAACCTCCAACAAGTCTTTGACCGCCTCATGGAACAGACCGTTACGTGGCAAGTGAGCTATAATGTCAAGAAATAATCAGTTATGCAGGCAGGGCCGGAGAACCTCTCAGATCGTTTGAAAATGAACAAGAAATAATTAGAAGCTGTCACACAACTACGTGACTCGAGAACAATTAATCACACACAAACTACAACACAGTCAGCAAGTTGACAAAGGTGAGAAAATGGTGAGCAGAGTACTGGGATTAATTACCAGGATTTCGAGTACAAATCCAAGGACAAATCATGCCTTGGTGTAATGTACTAGTTCGTCCGCATTTAGAATCTGCTATTCAATTTGGTCACCACGTCAGTACAAAGATATCGATAAAATGAAAAGAATACAACGCAAAGCAACCAAATTGATACCACAGTTGCGAACAAGCAACAAGAGTGTCGCCTATAGAAATTGGGACTAATCTCTCTTGAGCCTAGACGACTCAGGGGCAACTTATAGAAACATTCAAGTGTTTGAATGGTCTCAACGACATGCCTACATCGGGACTTTGCGAGAGAGACGTTAATGATCGCCTGCGAAACACCGGCCAAAAATTCAAACATGAAGCTCGAAGTACTACTCTAAGTCCACAGTTCTTCTCGTGCTTCACAGAGAACATCTGGAATCGACTCCCCTCCGAGGCTGCTGGTGCAAAGATCATCAATGCGTTTAAAAATCGTCTTGACATACATTGGGAGCAACACTCTCCTCAGATACAAACCTTTCCTCTAGGAGTCACAAACTCTTAATGACAAAAGCTTCTTTCACGCTCCAACTAAATTAACGTCTCCGAGTTCCGCGAATCTATAGCAAGAAATCTGTTAACAAAATCATCTCTCTCGCTCAGTTTTTCCTTTCTTCCGCAGATATCTAAATAATTCTGACATAATGACACAAGTTCATAGAGGGCCGAAGCGTAAGTCCCAGCTCCTGTGTGGGAACAGGCTGGGTGGTCCGCCTACTGCTAAATCTCTAATCTAACATGATTTCAACAGTTGAAAGCCAAATCTTCCCGCATTATCTCCGCTACGCAGGTTGTGCTGTGTTCTGAAAGTCATCGCGTGTACTAATCATAGTTATACTCATCAGATTTTCATCTTCACATGGTATGAGCAACGGTAAACGTGCATGTTCATCTTACATAATTGCGCAAATGGCAGCCGTTTTATGAACGTTATAGGTACACAGATGACGCAATATTCCCCAGGTCTAGGGAAATCGATCTTCAAGGAAATTTGAGACGAGTTACACAAACGAAATTTTTGCATCCACTGAGAACATGTAGAAAGAAATTGATGCTTAAACGAAAGAAATCGAGCAAAAAAATGGGAAAATAGTGGCCGTTGCAAGCAATACAGAGATCAACACGCAGCATTTTGTAAGACTGGGAAAAACGTTCCTGAATGAAATTTGAGATGAGATAGACCAGTGAAACTTGTGCATGCACCAAGATCATCTAAAACGAGAGAAATTAATGCCTGAATGAATGGAATCGAGCCATAATTGTGGAAATGGAAGCTGTTGCAAGCAATACATAGAGGAAGACGTAGAATTTAACAAGATGTGAGAAAATTTTCCTGAATTAAATTTTGGGTTAAGATAGACAAATGAAACTAATGCGTGGATTGAGATTATTGAAAAAGTAAGTAACTGATGCTCAAACGAAAGAAATTGAGCCATCATTCCGCTAATGACAGCCGTTACAAGCAATAGTTAGATTTTAGAGGAACACCCAGCATTTGGCAAAATGTAGGAGGCGTTCGTAAAAAAAAAAAAAATCGGGATGAGATGGACATATGAATTTTATGCATGCATTGAGATTACCCAAAAAAGGGAAAAAACTGATGATCAAACACAGGAAATTAAACCATAATTCGGCAAAAGACGGAACACTTCGGAAGACAGGGGAAGAAGTTGTTAATTGAGATTTGAGATATGCTAGACAAAATCAGGACTTACGCATACGCCGCAATTATCCAAAAAAGAAGAAAACGCTAAAGTTTAAAAGAAAGGAATTGAGCCATAAAATTAGATTCCGAGACAGCGATGGTCACTCAGATGAAGTGAAACAGCGATTTGCGATACGCAAAAAAAAAAGACGCCTGCAATTTATGCACCTATAGCAGTACGAGAATAAAAATGAACAGTAACTTATTGAATTTCCTGAAGTAGTGGAAGTATAAGTAGCAGGTAGTATTGGCAGTGCAGTATAGTACGGTACCTACTCGTGCAGCATAATGTGTGACAGTGTGCAATGGCTTCCAATTCATTCTGAAGTGAAACCGTGAAAGTAATAGTGGCTGTGGTAATGGGCTCAAGGTATGCTTCCATGGTAATTGCTGTGTATGACATAAACAACATCCAAATTTTTTAGTTGCAGTAGTGTTGTTTTCTATATACAGATGCAGTAAACAAGCTGTAGTAATGCAGCTTTTATGCCAAGAATATGCGTAATTATTTCAATTTCTGTGGATAGAAGGAACAGCACGATGTTCAACAGCGTTCTATGTATTTCCATCAGCGCACGATACCGTAAGTTTAGGAAAACTCACCACAGT
Organism: Parhyale hawaiensis; assembly: GCA_001587735.2. Lineage (NCBI taxonomy): Eukaryota > Metazoa > Arthropoda > Malacostraca > Amphipoda > Hyalidae > Parhyale > Parhyale hawaiensis. Next base: position 10,434,156 of record LQNS02276620.1, read on the forward strand.
ATTTATCGTTCACTCAAAAGCTGAAGGAAGAACAGGGGTATCAATTATATAGTATAGATTGCGTCACAATTCTGCATGGAGGATAAACCAATATAGTCGTAAACAGTCATCTATTTATTTCAAAAAATATTACGTCCTTGCAGCGACACTTCTGTGAAGATTATCGCAGAGGATAAGCTGCATGCAAATTAGGCAGAAGATAAGAGGCTAATTCAATGCAATGTTTACAGACCATGAATCAGATCATGGCACTGGTCATCATGCAAAATAAACAGGCAGTTCTTGAGCACCCGAACCTTGAATTCAGCTTTAAATCAAACATGAACAACTGGCATTGAATAAGGTCTGGGGTTGATGCTATATTGAAGATGCATATCGAATAAACCAACATCACAGAGATAAGAATCAGATGATAAACTTGACTGTGCGTCCACTTGTAAACAACGGAAGTTTAGAACGTTCATCAACGAACGGCTATGCTTGTATGGTAAATTGAAAAAGATTAATAAAAGAGTGAGGCCTATTTAAATATACTGTAGCATACGCCAGAGTCAAGGTTCTTATTACTATAGTATTATTATTGAAATAAATATGATCAGTTGGCGTAACTTCGGTGGTATATATACAACATTAAAAAAAAAGATACCCCCATAAGCTCCCAAGGTACATGCATTGCAAAGTAACATGTAAGGACGAATGATGTTGATAATTGGGTTTGGTACTAACAATATGGTTCCAAAGGCCCCAACTAACTTTTTCTCTATCCACAGTATCGACACATAACATCTTATATTTTAAAATTATTAACAGCAATGTGTTGCATATCTCTCTCTGGACAGGAATTTCCAGCAGCCAAATTAGAATTTTCTTCAATTTTCATATAATTTTAAAGTAATTTCAACAGCCAGAAGTATTGCTTATCGGTGATCATGTAAAACTCGTAATAATCAAGTTTTAGCGGGAAAATTGAAAATACAAAAATTTTCGATGTATACAATAACACCTTGCGCCAGTTATAAAAATTTGTACCCAATTTCGCCGTAGTGTAACCTTTTTCTTTCGCAAACAATGCAATTCCTCTTAAAAATTAAATTTCGTTCGACACATGCAGGTTAAGTAAAAACCAGTTTAGAATACATCCAAAAGTGCCTACCGACAGGGCACTTAGCAACGCAAACGTTCACTTTCTATGCCGGCAACTCTTACTCAAATCAATATATAAATTTGCATCGGGCCCAATGAAGGAGGCGTTCTATTGTTCTGAAAAGGCTCGATGTTCAATCAGAACAGTTAAGGAACTTTGAGCAAAAAACTACTCGACCTCGCAATTGGATAGCTGGTTTCAGAAGTTGCGGTAACCTCATATACATTTTTTACCGAAGAAATTGGCAACCTCGTATATTTTTTACTATAGAAAATTTCGACCTCATCTGTTTTTTTTACTGGAGACATAGGAAACCACGTATATTTTTTTTTCGGATAACGAAGAAATTAAGGCAACTCCTCCGAGCTTTACTGCACTTGGGGAAATATAGCAATCCATTGCTAAAACTGCCGCCTCTGTGCAGCACAGTTACCAAGGCAGCAACCGCTAATTCATGGCAATATTAGGCAAAGTTTGGTCACAAATCTTTGGTTCGGTGTCAGCGGTCTTCATCTGACCTTTGAAATGATAATCGTATATGGGAGATGCAATAAACAAGTTTTGCTTCGTGTCAAACACCGATGACCAATAGCTAAGAAAATAAGGTTCATTAAGCCGAACGTGTTTTGTGCAACTCGATTCTAAGAAATCGATAAAAATGACCGATTACTATTAAATTAGCGTACCTTATAAAGAAAAAGCAAATTATATTGAAACAAGGGAATAAATAGTGTCAGCTATGTTTTCAGAGCGTGAGGTATGAGTCACACGTACGTTCGTTAACTGGCTAACATTTCCCGACCTTCTCCGCTGTATCACAGATCAAGCTTCAACACCAATCCAAGCAAAGCCATGTAACCAAAATAACAACAAACACAAGAAAATATCAGCAAATACTCACAGAAGCAGTAGAAAAACTACCAGCCGTATAGACGAATCATCGTCGGACTGGAGTTTTCGTAGAAGCAGAAAATGACCCCGAGATCTGAAAATAACCAAAAACACACGTGTTACGAACATATACGCAAACAAATATTGATAAATTTCTGTATATCGTACATATATTGCTTAGCTGGCGGCAACTAATTTGAAGAATTATTTATACGTTTTTCTTGCTACAAACATAGTTGCCAAGATATAGCAGCAACAATCCTAAAAATATCATTAATTTTATTAGAAAAAAATACTTAGTAAATAGCGGGAGCCATAAAATATATCAATTGCCTGTAACTTTTTCGTTAAAATTAGAAATTAAAAATTAGATAAATTGATTTCAGATATTTTTTAGAAAATTTAGAACCGTTAAATTTTCAAACTGCCTCTAGATTTTCCTTGATACAGCTAGTGCAGAAATTGAAGCATTTTTTACCTAGATATGAGTTTGATAGAACTATTGTAATTCAAGATGAATAATCATAAATGTCCTGAAAAAATGACTGCATGGGACTTTAATGTGTTTATGGTACGTGCATAGCCACTTTACGTCACTCACGTGTCCATTGCAGGGGCTCGTATCCACGTCACTCACGCGCCCATAGCACGGGCACGTACCCACGTCACTCACGCGCCCATTGCACGGGCACGTACCCACGTCACTCACGCGCCCATTGCACGGGCACGTACCCACGTCACTCACGAGCCCATTGCACGGGCACGTACCCACGTCACTCACGCGCCCATAGCACGGGCACGTACCCACGTCACTCACGCGCCCATAGCACGGGCACGTACCCACGTCACTCACGCGCCCATTTAAGGAGCACGAGGCTAATGGCGCAGCGGACCTCTCTATCATTTCTCTCCAATAATGGCGCCAGTGTATAATTTTCCTTCGGGTAAAAATAATCACCGGTAATTGCCGATAGTTCGCCATAGGAAGAGGCACTAATCAGTTGAGCCTTGAAGGCAGCAGCGTGGAGCGTTTCAAGATTCTAAAATCCCCACTCATAAGGATTTCTCCGTATTTTTACGATGATTTGAACAGTGGAAGTAACGGCGAGTATTATTATTAGCATTATAATTATCGTTGTACTTAATAATTTAACCGTTATGATCTAATACCTGCTTCTGTTATTATTAAAAATTATCATTCTAGTTCAAGCCTCCCTAGCCACACAGTCTGCTGCGACTCAACAGAGAGAATGAACAAAAAAAAAAAAAAAAGGAGAGAAAGAACAATGAAAAAAAAGGAAAATAATTAAAACGGAAATAAAGAAATGCAAAACTAAGATGAAATGTAGGAAAGATGGAAAAATAGCAGCACATAAAGGATGAAAGAAAGTGAGAAAGAAAGCAGGAAAGAAGGGACATACAGCGCGTCATAACAAACGAGTTATTCATGCATGAGAAGAATCAGGAGCAGCAAAGATCATTTGTAGAAGTGCGGAGGAGAGTGAATGCAAGAATGAATTGTAATGTACGTCACGCATGAACGCAAAGACGCTTCACATAGGTAGTGAAACAAAAACTGGAATAATTCCGTCATCGGTGCCAACAGGGACGAATAATTGCGTGCACTGCCGACGCTTTCGTGCAGATCGTCCGGTAGTTAGTGCGAAATATGAAACACCAAGCGTGGTACTTACCGAATAGTGCTATTCCTTAGGCATAGGCAAGACTGTTACCTTACTGTTCTCATTAGCTTTGTGTGACTCATCTAGAGCAGCAGAGACTTTTTCCCGTAGGACTATACAGTGACTACCTTCACAGTTCAACAAGAGTTCCAGTTGGAATGACATTCTGTGGAAATGTGAACCTATACTATAGGTTCTGTGGGTGGCATTAGGCCAAGTCAGAGAGCGGAGGGTTTGGCCAGTAAATAGCTGGAATATGCAAAATCTACGTCATTAAATCACTTACAAAGTTGCCCATTAAGAATAAGGAAGTTTGTACTTGTTGCTGAGCTTTGTATGTTCAAAGATATGCGCAGCTCTGGTCATAAAAACTCGTCTCAATTTTGTAAAAGAGATGATAGCATGGCATGGTGAAACTGTTGGACTGTAGAAAGTTGCTCTTCCAAACTTCCAGAAAGAAAAACTGTCAAGTTTCCAGTATCACAAATTTATGCTGGAATCTCACGATGCCGCCACGGTGGCATACGGTCTGAAATTGATCAATTTATCTCGCCGATAATAGGCGCAAAAGATAAAAATTTAGTATGATACAAACAAGTTAACCGAGAGTGGCTCTTCAATTACCGAATACGAAGTGCGTACATCAAATAATGAGACTGAAGTTATATACCATTTTTGTTTATCTTAACATTACGATTCCATGCACGTAGTCGCATCCACAATATTAGACTTACGAAGTGGCACAGCGCTGAAGAGGGTTTTTCCACGCTTTACAGCAGTGTTAAAATTTACGATACCGAATGACCTTCCGTCGGTCGATTACCGCTGCTTCAATGTTCTTCATTGTTCCAAAATGGTCTTCCTTTAGGTGAATCCTCTAGCTTGGGAAATACCATACATGTTATGAAGACTTGACTCCGGCGAATAAGGCGGTCGGGGAGCCGCAAAAATCTTCAACTCGCTATCAGAGGATGAGGATCAGTATCGTACGTAGCATCCAGGTGTGTTTGATAATTAGTATAATCGGTCTCACAGAAATTATGTCTCTAGACTTTCTTTCCAAGAACCTTGCGGAAAAATGCTACCTTATATCATGGCATTGGGGCTGTCAAAAACAAATCAGCATAGTTTCGATCGCTGATATGCTCGCTTCGGCTTTTTGAGCCTTTGTTATAATGGATTGTGCCCCTGCTCTCTCTTACGTTTAGTTTCCAAGTCGTTAAAAAGATCACACTCCAACACCGGCAACGATACGCTCCAGAAAATTAATTAGTTTCTGTCTTTTCCAAAAAGTCACGTTTGAAATTGTAATCACTTATTTTTGATACGCAAAAGAAAACATCGTATCTCAAAAGCAGTTGTTCCAGACCACCTGTTGACTCAACCGACATTCAAGTCGCACAGACGGCAAATTATTTATAGATCGGCCTGCATCCTATCCAAACGGCAAGCCGCCAGTGTTACCAGTTCTAACGCACCGTTACAAGTCGCACTACGGTACTTTATTTTCACGTTTCGTACTCTGCTTCTGCTATCAGACTCGCCCGATACCTGATATAAGAAGACAGAACGGAAGAAAATTTCGTACGATGCGTCAACAAGCACACTCAGTGAAGCCCTTCACGCAGTTGCCGCACATTCTGTCTCAGCCGTGGCCGATACCTGGCGAAGTGTCAGAGACCTTGGTCCCATGCTAATATTAAGTGAGTCATCAGACAACAGTAAACAGTACCTGACCTTAGAGGACTCGGTGAGGCCTATTATTTTTGCCTCGCATCCATGAGTCCATTTCTCCGTGGCCCCGCTGGAAAAAACTCCCAAGTGAACACGAGCCGCGGCGATAAGAAAGCAGGGCGACCTGGCGCTTCCTAGCATTGGTGTCGCCTGAACGAGCCATGCACTCGGCCTACAGCGCAGGTAAATAAATACAGACGGGTATTTGTTAAATATTTTCATGATAAAAATAGCTACAACAATGACGTAACGACAGATCGCTTGTATGAAATCGTATCGTCGTATCTAAGATACCAGTAAAATTTAGATTTCTCTAGCAGCCCCTTGCAAGAGACAATGATGACGTCACAACTGTCTCGAACGGTCGACCTGAGGTGAGCTTAGACGTTGTTCGTCCGACTCTTCCTTCGTCTGCGGCGTCCAGTAGACAAAAATCAAGGATACCAGGCACGGAGTATAGGTATAGTGGGAAAAGTTTTTTGTGTCAGCTGAAGACATTGTTCTTGATCGCTCTGTACTAATTTCTGGCGCGACGGGAAGGAGGATGATACTGTTTTGTCAAAGTAACATGAAGGCGTCAGTTATGAGAGAATTTCTTTCAACTGACTCGATTAGGAAAGTTCTTCCATGATAAACTAATATCATTAACTTTACCTTCTCTGAGAGAAAGTTGGTTTTAGGCGTTCAGATAGCTTACGTTACAGCTAACGTTGAAGGTAGAATCAATTGAGTTTTGTTTATACAGCTGGAACAATCTACTGCCGCCTATCTAATCTAATCTAATTGATTGCCCAAAAATGTGTTCAGCTCACCTTTTCGACATCTACCTGAAAATTTGAGCAGGCAGCTGCAGTGCAGCCTCCTCATGAGGTTAAATCCCGTTTTGAACATGAGTAACGCGGCTCTATCGCTGCAGATTCTCTCTTTTCATCACTAACGGACATGTGTAACATGCATAAATGTATTCATTTATCTGTAAATAAAATACTCGCAAAATACAGCCAGTAATGAAGACCATTGCTGACAGAAAATATTAGATGCCAACTTGAAGCTGTGCGTCGAGAAAAACATCCCTGATGCGACCAAAAATTAAACCCTACAGCGCTGTGGCTATCACGATGTTAATTAAAGTTCGCGCTCGACTATTTACGGCTGGATAAGCAAATTAAGGCGCGCTGCTGCGATCAGAGTTAAGAGCGGAGGTGAAGAAAGTTCAAGAAATGTTTACGACTATGCGACACACGCGACGGAGATTTCACTACTAACAACACTATATAATATTTCGAATTGTGTATTTATTTATAAATACACATTAAACGTCCTCATATAATAACAAAGTCATTTACATTCTTATGTAAATGTAAAGTTTGCCCTGATTGCTATAAATAGGTGAATTGCCAAATTTTACCGCACTATTTTTTGACAGTCTGGTAACCTAGTTTCGTAATAATTATAGCGTAACTTTGCCTAGAAAGATTAAGAAGTTGCTACAGTGTTTTTTAGAGTTAGTTATATTTCAGTTTTACCACTGTAGCCGCAACTCAGGCGATTCAACAGTGAATTTCATTATTAGTACGTCATCAGCAGGGATATTTTATCTGGGTAGTCTTGCTGGAGGTACTCAATTTGGCTCAGTGCGCTACTAGTGGCGGAAAAAAGGCGCACAGAATAGTAAAAGACACTCGAGTGGACGGCTCCTTTTGTGACCTTCCACACGAGAGAGACTAGACTAGAGACTATCTCGATCGACAGCCCACCTCACGGAACTGAAAGGGAAAAGTAGAGAGCCTACCTAACTTCACAAAACTAACCTTGTCAGCAAGAACTTCGGCACGCTGCAACATTTCCTGCGTAGAAGGGACAGAAGGCACTTGGGACCCTTGGGTGCGTGATGCTCAAATATATTGAGGCAGGGATAGGGCCCGGCAGAATATACCCCTGAGGGCACTGGTAATACTGGGGAGGGGGAGGGGGGAGTTGGGTTGGTTGGTTGCTCAACCCTTAGTACTAGTGAGTTATTTTTTTGGACACGCACATCAATGAAAAAGTATTACAGTACGTTGAAACACTTGGCTAATCGAAGCACGTGGCGTGCAGCTTTGTTGTTAATATTTAGAAAGATTTTTCTCATTCACCGGTCGCAGTAGGGTAGATAGACGGCAGTAGACGGACCAACAGTCCCATTCCCGGAGAGAAATCTCACCCAGGTTGTTACCTCGCAACAAAGGCCGTTTCTCCCTTAGAAGATAAGAGAGAAAATATATTTTAGACTACAAATGGTACAATCCTTGGCTGAACTAACGTAAAATTCTGGTATCACCTGACAGTCATATAGGAAACGTCACAGTCAATCACCAACCTGCATGCATCACACCCCGACGAGGCTCATGGGCTGTTACGAGCAACATTAACTGAGGCGAAGTACAGTAAATTGGGAAAGTGTGTATTGCTAAATCTTGAACACCCACAGGTAGAGTTTAGCAACGTTTCTAATAGTGGCTATTCTTACTAAAATTGCACATTTAAGGTAGACTTTCTAAAATGACAACACTGAGTACTAAATGCAGTCCGGGCAGACAAGTTTAGCATCAGTCTACCTATAATAATAGCTCAGCGTCCTGCGTAGTGCTCTGATACAAGCGTCCAATGACTTACGTTTAACTGCGAGTACTACACGCAGTCGGGATAGACGCGTTTAGCATGAGCCTAAAATCAGCTCTGTATCAGTTACCCTAGTCTCCTACAAGGCGCAGTGTTCCCCATGGGAGCAGTGAAGCTAATGGTACGAAGACTGCATGTTATCGAGAGGCACCAAGGGACTTGCTTATCGTAAAGTCATTAAGAGCTACAGCGTCTGGTGCTGAACACAAGAGCAGCAACAACAGCCTGGGTTCATACGGTGCATGGCTTCATGAGGTGACCTGGGGCCGTTGGTCTAGCTAGCAGCGACCTTGGGTCTGCACAGGTCGTATGTAGCTGGGACTTTGTTCCATTCACTGGTTCCTGTAGGCTACATTGTAGTTAAGAAATTGTGACGGTTGCAGATAGGCCTAGAGTAAGGATATTGCGAGATCATCTGAAATCGAGATACCGTCACATACAGAAATACAAGGTGAAACTCAGACACCGTGGCAGAAACAAATATAGCTTGACAATTTTTATACTACCTGGGAATATTTTTTTTATTCTGAGTGTTTCTAGCTGTTACATGGTCCGTAAGAAGAGAGAAAAAAAATACAACAGACAACAGGAAATAGAGGAAGCAACAAACGAGACCCAAGCACGATTGATCATCGTAAGTCAAGAAGAACAAGCAAGATCACTACTATATTGGCAAAATATAATAAATGGAAAAAGTAAAGTAGGTACAACGAAAAACCTGCCCCTAGACCCTAACTAAGGATGAGTAAGCTAAGGAATATTAATTTGGGCGCGACTCCCCCGTCCCATACAGGATAGTCAAATCTAACCCTAGCTTTGGCCTATATCCCATCGTACGAGTAGAGGTGCCCACAGGAGTATTGAGCATGGAAGGTCGCCCATGGCAGCTCTCCAACACCGAGACGACACGAGAACATAATGCAGAAAAATAAGAAAAAGATCAACTTTGTAGCCCCACGGTCACTGTAGCAAACATTCTTGATTTTGCACGCGCATCAAGAAAGGGGGCGTTTGCTGTAGCAAAGCAGGAAATATTAGCTTTGAGGGAGTGGGTCGGGCAGCGGCTACGTGCGAGGAGGTCACAATGAGGCCTGATGCCGAAGTCATACTGTAGTTCCAGAAGCTGGCAACAGATGGTAGTAAAATAACCTCGGGATCCGTAACCTGCTGCTAGTATAAAGCGTAAAGAATTGTTATCAATGCTGAGCTAAGTGTAACAAAGCGTAGAAAAAATTTGCCGTACATATTAAACCAATTCGCCGCAACGCGAGCCATATCAAAGAATGTGTCTCGACAATTCTACAAAGAAAAAAAAAAAAGAATTACTCGAAATAACCAACAACGGAAGTTGGGTCATTTAAGAAACAATGCAATACTTATGTTTTACTTCAGTAAACCAGTTCTTTTTTCGATACACTTAGTGAAGCTACGTGCTAAAATTACTGCGCAGTATCTTTCATGTAGTGCAGGACGCGTTGCAACGTATTGTACACATCCTGTTCGTTCCTAAACCCCCGCCTACCTTACGAAGGTTTCAATTCACTGTTTATCCTACAGAAAACTGTCGGAAAGTTCCTGCGTTTTTTCGCTAGATTAGCAACGGCGCAAAAATACTTAGTTACTGAAGAGTTGGTCTCTACCGTGCTGAGTTTTGAGGCAACCACTTCTTCCATCACGAGTTCTGTACAAGTTGCTTCGCACAGAACATTTCCAATGCTGGCGTGGGGGAATCCACCTTGATTTATATCAGATCGAATATTCTGTTCATTTTATGATGCACCGGTGCTTAGATACTGAAGCTATTTTCTTCTTCGTAATATTTCCTAGTAATATAGACTTTAAACTTGCGTTTTTGGTTACAAGAGCGATAATATTTTGGCTACCTACTTATATAATACATATTTGGTATGATATTTCAATTGGATACCAGACAGTACCATGCACTGGCGGTTCACACCTTATGTGCGTGTTGTTTTATCCGTATATATATATATTTTTAAGCAAACTTCTTTCTGGCTTCAAATAGTTATATTTTAGTTTTACCACCGTAGCCGCAACTCAGTAGATTCAACAGCAACTTTTTATTATAACGTCATCAGTATGAACATTTTATCTCGGCATTCCTGCCGGAAAATCTCAACTTGGCTCAGTGCGCTATTACTGGCGGGAAAAAAGGCGCAAAGCATAGGAAAAGACACCCAAATGGAAAGACTCTTTTTATGGCCTTCCACATGCACGTGAGAGATTCTAGGGTTCCCGAGAACTAAGTCAGCCATCTCGATCGACAGCAAACCCCGCGGAACAAACCTCGCAGAAGAGAAAACGAAAGAACCTACCTAACTTTATAAAACTAACTTCGTCAGCACGAACTGCGGCCAGATGCAACATACCCTGCGGAGAAAGCACTTGGGACCCTTGGGTTCGTGAGGCCCTAATACATTGCGGCAGGGATAGGGCCCGCCAGAATATACCCCTGAGGGCTCTGGCTTCAAATAATTTGAGTAGTAAGAAAGGAATAAGTCCGTCACGTGCAACTGACCGTATGCATATGTTAGTGGTTCCGTAACAGAGGGGAATTATTCCCTAGGCAATAATCCCGACTTTCATAAGGTAGAAAACGGGACAGCAAACTAATGAATCACATCACCAGCAGTCAAGCTGCAGTTAATATCGAAAATGAAAATGTAAAAACTGTCTACCTCTATTCGAATTTCATCTCTCAAAATACACGGCTCAGTGCTAGAGAAAACATGGGAATTTCAACATCACATTTATAGCTACTATACTGCACGTAGTCGGCCAGACTGTAGAGGAAAAGAGGCGTATAAGAATCTGACGCACAGTGAAAGGGATGCCGGCGAAAAATAATAAAAACCTCCATGATCTCGTCTTTCCGCATTATCAATACAAAGCTGAAGGACCCGAAGGTTCGACAGGAAGACCACCGCCTCTGACATATAAAGCGACAGAGAACAAGCTGCTTATAAAGAGACAGACAGCAAGCACTGGGCCCACACAAGCAGACCGATTCCTGGAAACCGGAGACTAATTTGCATGCTACCGAGACCGACAAAACACAGGCAGGGCGTAGCGGCCAGGCACGCTGGCGAAGGAGGTGAGGTTTAGTCAGCTATCCATCACAGGCAGGTGTGTCTTTCAGCGGACCTGGAGGTAAAACGCGGGGAAACTGCAGGCTTTAATTTCAATCCAAGGACTGTTGAGCGTAGTTTTTGCTAGCCTAAGAACACTAGTCTAGTTTGTCATAAAGTATGATGGTTTGAGTAACTAGATTGACCGAAAAGAATGTCGAAAAATGAAAAATAGCGGAAGATCCTAGCACAGGGCACTCGTGCATGAGAAACGGCGCGGACTTGTTGCAAAAATTAGGGAAACAAGTTTTTTTTTTAAGTCTACGCAACAGCGAATGGAGATTTTACCTAATACACACTGAAAAAAAATCAACTCCCGTCTCCAGATCATAAGTTGTATATGGGCAAATAAACTTAGCGAGTACAAGCACACAATTCAAAATAATAGTTCTATGATAGCGGGTAACAATCTCCTCGAGTATGAATTAAGACGAGTTCTGTGAGTTTACGCCACAGATGCTAACAATCCCCCCTCGGTCGCTAGACAGCACTCTAGTGGATTGCAGATATACACTGTCATACACATAACTTAGTATAAATGTACCTTTTATATCGAAACAGGAAAAAAATAACTAAGATATTTTACAAGGTAAATGGTATATGAAAACAAGATCTCCCTGGCCTACATCTTCAGCGCGAGATGAATTTCAAACCATAGAAAGGATTAGAAGGGATTGCCCGTCATGCCAAAAGAAACATTCATCCATTGTCAGGTAAATAGCTTGAGCATCAAAGTACATAGAGGGACTGAGAATTATTGAAAGTAGGTTAGTAGTTATTGCCCTGTAAAATATAGACCCTATTTTTGTCCCAGCCAATTAGCCCAAGCAAAGACCACAGCTCGCCTACTTCTTCAGCTCGCGCTGAAGATGTAGGCCAGGGAGATCTTGTTTTCATATACCTTTCATCTTGAAATGAACGGGGTCTGATCTCTCTCGAGCAAAGGCGACTCAGGGGGCAACTAATAGAAACATTCATGGCTTCAACGACGTACCTACAACGGGACTCTTTGAAAAAGACCTCAATGATCGCTTGCGAAACAACGGTCAAAAACTCAAGCATAAAGCTCGAAGAACGACCTTAAGTCAGCAGTTCTTTCCGTATTTCATAGTAAGCACTTGGAATAGACTCCCCTCCGACGGTGTGAGTGCGGAGTCAGTCAACGTGTTTAAAAATCGGCTTGACATACATTGGGAGAGACATCCTCCACAACTAAGAACTCCTCCTCCAGGAGTTGCAAGCTCTTAACGGCCAAAGCTTCCTAGGCCACCTTAAACCGTCTTCTTCTCTCTCCCGCTCCAACTATACTGCCTGACATATTTAAGCTCCGCATATCAGCGGCTCTTGATCGTGCTTGCGTCTCTGTGACGGGGATTCTACCCCTTTTTTCTCTCTCTTTTCTTCTTCTTTTCTCCAGTTCTATATATCCTACTAACACAATGGCATTGGCTCATAGAGGGCCGGGGCGTAGGTTCCGGTGTCTCTTTGGGAATGGGCCTATTTGTTCGTCTACTGCCGCCTATCTAATCTAATAATCTAAGCCAATACTTGACTGTCCTCTCCTCGCTAGAGCATGAGGCTGATGGCAACTTGTTAAAACTTCGATAAAATATTTTCCAACCAAATAGTGACCTGAAACAATTCTTGGAGACGCAGGGAATACAATTATTGGAAAGGCGCACGCATGCAGAAACACTGGCCATTTGGTAAATTCCAAAATTTATCTTAGCCAATTTATGGTCATTTTCGTGTCCCAAGCTTCAATTATCGTCGTTCACAGTTGATATCTAGGAACGCAGTAATGTTTCTTGCTTATAAACACATTTCTTGCATCACCGCGAGAACAACTTACCGTTTGTTTCAGATCACTCTGTTGACGGGGAAGATTTATCGAAGTTTAATCTATTTGCTCTGAGCCTCACTTGCAACCAAGTGAGCAGCCATATGTATCGTGTTGTCTATGGCACAACAAAATGTGACGAACAAACGAAATTTATCTAAAACAAGTATAGCGCACTCATTTAGCTTTATGTTTCGGCCAGAGAAGGATGGCAAAGGGCAGAGGCTGAGCCACAAAGTTTCTTTCGAGTCTCGCACGAGCTATCTCATGCACTCTAGAAAGACAAGATAAGAATTTACAAGAGGCACCTTTACCAAGAGCTACTGTAAGTCCATGTCATCCACTGAACCTTCTGTTATAATCACGGTTGGCTGGTTTAAACCAATTGAAGAAAAAAAACATGGTTTAAACAAATTGAAAAAAAAACATGGTTTAAACCAACAACAAAAAAAAAACATGTTTTTTATTTTATTCAATTTGTTTGGTTTTTATTCATAAATATTGCAAAATAAACAGTTTTACTTCTGGAAATTATTGCATTTTATTTACCCAACTGAAAGGACGAGTTAATGTGTTTCTAATTAGGAATCCGTTTGACTGTTATAGGACGATTACGGTCAACTATTGCTTATGTTTATTAAAAACCTATAACTTATTGAATCTTTTGTTATTTCATTTCAGAGATGCATTTCTAATTATATTCTGGTATGTAAACAGCTACTGAAAATTAGAAGTAGTTGTTAAAGTTGCTATTAGGTAGCTAATGAGCTCATGAGAAGGATGTAGACATATAGCTTTTTCATTTTCTTTAGTTCAATACTCTGCTTTTAATTAGCTAGTAGCTAGCTATTTCTGCCAAATTGTACTTGTAATTTGAAGTGCAATTATAAATCATAGCATCTCTGCAGTTTGGATATTAAATGTAGCCATAGTAAATACAAGTACTCCGCTAACTGCTTTCTCTTAACCCCCCCTTTTTTTAAATAATTCTTCTACAATAGGAAGTTGCAGCGAAGTGACTAAGATTGTTGATCATGATTAGCTAGCTACATGTTTACTAAGCAGAAAACCCTTTAAATATTGGATAAAATTCTTAGAACTATGAAAAAACAACAAAATATAAAAAAAAACGGTTTTTTGGTTTTAACAAAAAACCTGGGTTTTGCGAACCCTGGTTATAATCCTACCATTATTATTATTATTATTATTATTACTACATATTGAGGCGCCATGCACCCAAGTGCTACAAGTCGCCCAATAATGCAACAACACAAAGAGGGTGCAACTTTCTAAGAGTTAATTAGGCTGCACCGTATTCCGAGAACAGCAGAGGAGGATATGAGAGCGATGTGATTAGGCCGGTGTCAGCGCGCACGGGGCCGAGATAGTTAGGCTAATTAGGGCTGCTCTCGGTTAACTGAACAGGGCCGGCACTGCGACGCACGTATGCCCGTAGCTTCTCTACGCATATAAAGCGGATGAGGGCATGGTGATATGAGGCATAAACTGGAAAAAGAGAGGTGCACGTGGAATTGTGAATTGAACTCGGTAGAATATTTATACATTTTCGTCGTTTTCTAAGAAACTGACGAGAGACTTTATTTAAGCAGCGTTTGCTTGAAAAGTAATTAGTTGTAGCAAAAGAGGTGCAACCGCAAAAAAAAATAAAAATACGGCTCAATATCTGTTACGTACAACCAGTAAATACTGTACTTAATAGGCACGAAGTTATCATTTATCACCTAATACGGAAATTAACTGCATGGAGCGTCTTTCGGTCCGCGAAGACAGCAAGGTTTCCATAAAAAGAAACACCGAATTACAACACAGCACGTAACCAAAGCACTAGTATAGTCACAGCAGTTCTGTTGTTAACGCTGCAACGTAAATAACTTACAATGTCTAGTCGTCTATTTTCTATACATTCTGAAGTTTCCACTATATATGACAGCAAAATATGGTTACCATCAATAATGCATTGTTATACATTCCTCAAAACCATTACACGGTACAAAGGAGTAGTGTTCCGCTAAAATACCTCGCGTTATCGAATGTCTAGTTGGTAGAGGAGATAGAGCTCATTTTTAGCTCCCTAAGCTGAATTGCGATGTATGGCGTGCATACACATCTAGAATATGCGATTAACCTCATAAGTATTATAAGATTCACTTTCTTTAACACATAATGTGTGCAGTATTATTTTGTGAATCTTAGATACAGAGTAAAATTTTATTTCTCATAGACGTTATGTTGTGAAAAGCTCCTAGGAAAGTTGTTACTAGCGAAATAGGTGTGAGATCTCTATATATTGTTGTTAACTTGTTATTGTTCTAGATCTAGTACATTATTAGCATGTATAGTAAAGTAATACAAGTTTTCTAGTCAAGGAGTAAGTAGAGAATATCCAGTGTGTAGCATTGGCGCAGGATTCAGAGGCAATCCTATAGCAACAGTGAAGAACTTCTACAGGGTCCCTTGGTTACACAAAGGGAGGTCTCTCTTGCACCAAGTACGGTAATGCGAATTAAAAGTGCATTGCTCCCCTGTACCAGAACAAAGGACGAAATCGTGAGATGATGCCCAAAAGGTAATGCCACACGGACATTCACTTTACTCATTCGTCAGGGGAGACACATATCCTTGTTCAAGGAAAGTGAGTGGTCCTAAAGGACTGATGCGACCAGTATTGAATTTAGTCGTGTTACAAACATGGGATGAAGTTTCCCGAACGTGTTGTTTTTTCTCATTCACTCCGCCAGTATGGCATATGAGATGTATTCAAAGATCTTCAAGCTAGAAAGCTTTTACTATAGATGCAAGTGATCGCCGTTAGTTTCGCTGTCTGAGACCACACAGGGAAGAATCGCAATTAGTTGTTCTCAACCACAAAAGGGGATATTGCAAAGTTCTACCTTATTATCACCAGGAAGTAAATGAGTCAAAAGCCTCATTTTTATTTGTGGTTCTTAAGACTTCACTATATGTAGTTACAGCCTCGAGTCACGCTCTTTTCCCATCGTTTCTTGACCTCCCAAGGCCGCCGTTGTAGAAGTCCTGAGACTGCGTTGCAAACCACTGTTCCACCTCTTGAATGACGTTATCTGTGTCATAATATCACCGATTCATCCGCGTATTTCTGTCTCAGGGAACAAGAAAAAGTTCTTTGGGACGAGGTCGGGAGACTAGGGCGGATACGGCAACATTTCGTAGCTACATCGCCTTGCTTCCACAACGGCAGCTTGACAGCTCGCATTGTTGACACCTTAGACATGTGCAGTTCGTAGTGCATAGTTGTTTTCTTACAATGCCGTAACTAAGACCAGTCTCGTGCGTGAATGGTTACTAGTCGGTCTTTCAGGATAAGATCCTCCACTTTCTTCCCTGTGGCTGAAATGTCTGAATGATGATCGTCAAGCTTTTAGCTCGTCTGTGAAGGACATGTGGACAGTTAAGACATTCCTTTCCCATCTTACTACACTGTCATATGTATGACGGGAAATTATTACCATAAAAAACATTTCATCATGGGTTTGCTGGGCGCTGTAGCCCTTCAAATGCAGAAACTTGATCATCATGCGAGCCTGAATTGCCACCACCACGCAAATTAGTGACATTAGCGCCACCTCGAAAATAAAAATATGCAAATTCAACAGAATATTTTTGCACAATCCAGCACAGCCGGGCCCCCGATAAAATGTCATCGGCGTAGCTGAACAACTTCAGGGTGGTAATCCAAACTTTGAGATACCCGGTCGTGCACTCGGCCAATACATAAAAAGCGGCGACGCACACGTTATTTTAAAAAAAAAGTGCATGGCCGAAAGAGATGACAGTGAATGGAATTCAAAATAATTACAAAAACAAGGAATGCTGAAAGCTGCCATTTTATTCAACCAATTCCTTGCAAATAATATCCCAAGTCGAGTATAAGTATATTATGTGCGAGAAAATATATGAAATAACTTGCTCTAATTTCTAATTACGCCAGCAACAGTTTCACACAGCAAACATGTACCGTAGGCTCTCGTAATATGAAATATCGATCATCATTACTCTAAAAGCGACTTACATTTTTGACTAACGTTGGAAAATCCTTCTAACGTACATATCTATTCTACAATACTACATTAAGTCACCAACTGGACCAACCAAATACGAAACATATATTATTGGAACATAGCTATTACATTTTAGAGGGAAAAACCTTTTACTAAGCGCCTACAGTTGGAAAAAATGTATATTATATAAAGTTTCAGCATTCTCCAAAAATCAAATCCTTTTCGGTTGAGCTTTTTACTCTTACGACAAAACTTCACATGACGGACTTTACAGCAAAAGTCTCAGGTCCACAATTCTATTACCGAACGACACGCAACTCCTCGACATTTTGCATAGCATTAAAAAGAAACGACCTTCAATTTAGCACAAAGCATCTCGCTAATAACAGGCCTTGAGCAAGTGACATCACCCTGCCCCGCAATTACGTAATTCCGACGAAAAAAATTCTTAGCGTAGGTTATTACGGCTAACAATCACTTCGCTCAGCAAAGAAAGTGCTATCACTTGGGAACGGTGAACCTCAAGGCAGCCATCTGACGCGTGTAATTAATTTGTAGTCGGCGAGAATACGCATAAACGCCAACTATAGGGGCACAAGATTATTTGCAGCACCTACTACAAATTTGTTATTAGCAAGAATATGGAAATAAATATGCAAGCCGTAAGATACTTCTCATCACGTACGACAAATTTATAATTAAAAACATTACATCGACATACAGCACGTAATCGCAACAAAGCTATAATTAGCTAGGATATATTGATAAATGCGCGAAGCATATGAAGAAGTTCACAGTTGGTTCATCGCCTGGTCACTTCAACGCTAGGTAGTTATTCATCAGTTGATAAATTGACCACCTGGCAAATTTGTATTCATCGGTAGGTAAATTCATCGCCTGGTAAATGCATCGGCGAAGTAAATTCATAGCGAGTGAACACATTATTCTTCAGATACAGTGACCGAGTGATTTATTTACCAGGCGACCTATCACCAGGCGAGGAACTTGCCCGACGATGAATTTACTGCAGTGAATTACAGTGATGAACTTGCTGGATAACTCTTGGGATGCTACTAAGAGTGAATGATCCGCCAGGCAAAGGTTCTAAATTTAGTAGTCTACTTCGGGAGATCTGACGCTTGTGATGAACCCCGCACTGGTCGGCACCATGCATGTTCTGGATGATGAAGCCCTAACGGTGGCACAGGAGGAGCGCTACTGTAGGTTGGAAAATTCTGTGTTACTATCTTGCCCAACTTATTATTACCTCTTCCATTCATTGGAGGATCACTCGCGTCGGAGTCACTTGGCAAAGGAAGCAGAATATTCTTGATTTCTGTAGTATTTCACAATTAGGTTTACTGAAAATAAAATAAAAAATTGTATTGCCAGAGTTTGGCAGGTTTCCATGATTAATTTTGCTGAGTTTATCAATTTATTATTCGATCGTCGGAGGATCAAATGCTGAGTTGATCATTTTCAGAGCTGTACCAAGAACATAGGTTGCTAGGAATGAATTTCTAGTTGAAATTAAATTTTTTCCTACCTTCTGCCGATCACCTGCAAAATTTTTCGCTGGCACAACCTATTAAACAGACCTGAACGCCGTTATTGCGGGTATAGGGATGACTAAAAACTTTGTCAGCAAAGCTCTGCCAAAAGTGTCACCCATGCCGACATTTAACTTGCTGTATAGAATCAAACTTTTCCACTCCAACATTCCATATTAGAGTCCACCAGGACTCACATAGGCCGTTGCAAAGGCATGCATTGGCATACAAGCAGCACTTGCCGCTCAGTTCAATCTTCTATCACATCACTCAAGTAAGTACTAACCCCAGACAACCAGATGCGGACACACAGACATACAGCAGATATCTCATACTGTTTGCTATAAACAGCGGCTTTTTCACTTACGCAACAGTGAGTTGTATAGTCTACATTAGTGAGGCTCGGATTATGTTGCGGACAATATGTAACAAGCTTTCCATTATGAGCAACCTTTACAACTGACGCCGATGAGTCAGTTCCAAAGGTGCCGTATCAATACAGCACCCGATGACATTCAGTGAGATGAACCAAAAGAGATGCAGTACCCGATACCATGCAGTGAGAGGTGCCACAACAGATGCAGCACCCGATACCATGCAGTAAGAGGTGCCAGAACAGATGCAGCACCCGATACTATGCAGTGAGAGGTGCCACAACAGACGCAGCACCCGATACCATGCAGTAAGAGGTGCCACAACAGATGCAGCACCCGATACCATGCAGTGAGAGGTGCCACAACAGATGCAGCACCCGATACCATGCAGTGAGAGGTGCCACAACAGATGCAGCACCCGATACCATGCAGTG
>LQNS02276620.1:10454728-10470852 GCA_001587735.2 Parhyale hawaiensis
CGATACAATGCAGTGAGAGGTGCCACAACAGATGCAGCACCCGATACAATGCAGTGAGAGGTGCCACAACAGATGCAGCACCCGATACAATGCAGTAAGAGGTGCCACAACAGATGCAGCACCCGATACAATGCAGTAAGAGGTGCCATACACCGGCGGCAGGAGCAAGGACACGACGCAGAGACTGGATAGCCACAGCTCGCGTGCGAAGAAGCGGGTAAAAAAACTCCTCTCAACGATGTCTGCGATGAAACTATTGAGAATTATCAAGTTCCAAAAGAGGACATGAGTGGAAGCATTAGCAATCGGACGCCAGCCCCAGCTAAAGCCATGCATTATTTGGTTGTACAAGGCTGGATAGGGTTTATGCAATGGTATCGGAATCAAAATTGTTTAATACAATAGGGTGTGATAATAGTTATACATGAATGATGATCGGTTTATTCAATATAATCGGGATTTACTAGCTCAATAGGAGTGTTATAGCAAATTTTAAATTATAGTAATTCATCTTCATAATCGACCCATATAGCGTATGGGCTACTTCCTCTGTGGAGCAACTATTTCAGTAGAAAGACCGAGTACCAAGATGACGCAATTGAAATTTTTGGCTGTGGAACAACTATTTCAAAACAGAGTGTGTATTTCTTATGAAAAATGCAGTTATCCCAATAAGCAGTAAAGTACTGCAGAATAAGTTCATTGAGAGTATAGTAAGATACATCTATTACTAGCAAAACCATTCTAAGCTTACTTTTTTTTTATAATACTGAAGAAGAAAACAAGTCAACATCGTAAATCTTTGATACATATGACTATGCTTGCATAAAGTTTAATGTAGTTTCAACTAGATTGTTCAATTTCTTGGTAAAGCTCTCGACAGTGTAAAATTCTAAACAATTGTCTATTTCCACACAAAATATGAAACATGGATGCCGGCTTTATGGAAAACAAAAATAGCTACTTATAGCTACTTCCACTCTTGTGAGAGAACGAAGCACAGTATCGCCATTGTTGTTGGCAAAGCATCGGTCAGCCCCTCAAAATGCTGGCACTTTTTTGTGTCATTCACATATATTAAAATTATACAAGATGTTGTGCCATACTCGGTGCATTTTTTCTCTCCCGCTAAAGAAAGCGATGCGATAGCAGGCTGTATAACTAATAGGATGAGTCCCTACCGTGAGCGTGTCCGCGGGCTGCGGTCATTGTGTATGTTCGGGGCTCAGTGCCCTCACACTCATGCGGTGAGGGGTTGTACTGTGCTGCAGGTGCAGTTTGTCGATCGGTACACAGTAGCTGCGAGCTGTGAGTGGCCGCGAGGACTCGAGTGGCAGTACGTCACAATTTGAGCCCCAAGGTGTGGCGATTTTAGCGCTTCTTTGGCGGTACAACCCAATTCTCTGAAGAGCGTTGCGAGCTCTGTGTGTTTTGACAACATAAATTGGTCTTGCATTAAGGCAGTCCTTTAGAATATCCTCAACAAATTTGCGAACGCTTTTACCGCCTTTGTGATGCGTATAAGACTATTCTATTTGTGGTACCACTATGGTACTATTCGTGGAATGTATTCGTCACTATGGTAACACTTGTGGATTGTATGAGCACTTTGGTACTATGTACGTTACCTTTTATGGGACATGCTATCGTCGGGCGCCAAACTACCCAATAAAGTGATCCACGGCAGTGGGGATCCAACTAACGAAAAACAGACTCGGAATATTCAACGTGTCATCCACTGGCTCGCCAGAGTTGGGCGCAGCTTAAGATCAGCATGCGGGGCTCGGCTTCATCTAAACTTCCGAGAAGTGCGTCCCGCTTCACAAGGCTGAATCGTTTCAGGAGTTGAAACCAAATGTATTGCCCTTGAGAAGACCAGAAACTCTTTAGTACTTAATAGAAATTGAGTTTTCAGGCGTCTCAAGCGCAATCGTGGGGACTCTAACACCTGCAAAACGATTCAAAGTGGCGAAACTAACTTTCCTACCTGAAGTTTAGGATAAGTCAAGGCATGTGGGCTCAACTCTGCTGTGCCAATCGATGACATAATGATAGCTATAGAAAGAAAAGAGAGGAATCAACACAAGGCAGTTTACATTACATATGAGCACATCAAAAAAAAAAAAAGGGAAAAACCGAATACAGACCGTCAGGCTATTGTCTCCGCGTCACGCATAATTTAACCTATGAACGTATACTATCCAATTCTGAAGGGTACTAATGGTGCTATTCTTATAATAAATAAGACTTTAGCTTAGTAACGCTCGAAGCTTATTATCCCTCCAATTGAAATGGTTTACCAATACATCCGTGAGGATGAGCTCTACAGATCAGTTCAATGGACGCATGGTACAGATCAGTTCAATGGACGTATGGTTTACCAAACCATCCAGAAATCCCGCGTAACGCGCACATCCCATACACCCGCCTGGAGGCATCACTCATGAGCTCGGCAGAACAATGGCAGAGGAATAAGCAAGGACGTTGTCATTAAGATGTAGCCAAGCGAAGGTCGCCTCGACCGCCTGGTTTGACCGTCTCATGAGCCTTACCGGAGCCCTGGCCAATTACGGGTTTTAATTGGCAAGGCACATGCAACATTAGTGGTCATTGTGCTGCCCACGAAAGGGTGGAGACCCCGCGAATGGACAGGGCCTGATAACAAAGATCTGGAGAACGACGCTTTCTGGTGCAAGTTGGCTAAAAATGAGGCACAGATCTTCTTGACAATATATGAGAACATGCACGGTTGTGTGTTTAGACAATGCCAACATAAAGTATTTAGTCTTCCTTATATGAACGTACTAAATGATAGCATATGCAAGGACGTGCTAACGAAGTTTGTGAGGCACCACCAATAATATTGACATAAGAGAATTACAGCACAAAACGGGCCATTCAATTAGATACTAATATATCTTCATACGCAATGTTAATAAGGCAATTTACACACTTCCGAATGATCTAGAAAGTGGGAACTGTTTCGCCACATGCTGTATCAAAACTCTCCAAACTCCTAAGCTTCGTGCGGCAGTTGGCCGGGCTTCACGAGATACCAATAGGTTCTACCTTTAAGGCCGTAACTCGACGCAATTAATTTTCTCCTCTATCGAGCGTCGAATTTGTTGCATTTAAATTCTGTACGCCATTTGATTGTGATATTAGAGGTGTAAAATGGTGGCACAGCATTGTCAATTTCAATCTAGCAATCTACTGTACAACTGACTTCAAGGGGTAATTCGGGGTAATTCGTCTAAAATATACTTTCACGCTATACCCTCAGTATCGCAAATGGCGCCAGTCCTATAGATATGTTTTGATATAACCTAGGGCGCGTTAGAAACTCAACAGCCGCCATCGCTTCTAGACCTCTCAGAGGAGGATCTGATAAAGTCCCCACAAAAGCCTAAGAAAAAACAGCCATCAAGTCCGAAACAAATGAGGCGATATTTTCATAATCACAAGCAGGCAGGGCGTGTGGTGGTCACGATGGGCAGGTGATGAGCGGCTTCGGACACGCGAGCCCGAGAGCAGAAACTGGATCTTAGATGCTTTTGCTTGCCGCATATATTTGAATAAAAAATATGCTGCGGACATTATAAATGACGAAGGAAAATGCTCGTCAAAGTTATTACGTAGAATATGCAAGGTTAGGCGAACAGATTATTATTATTATTAGATTCAGTGTTTAACCACCCTAGACGCAGCGAGGCGATTCAAGAGTGAAGCTCAACCGAAAATAATATTACGATTTTCATTAGTAGGAATATTTTATCTCGGTATTCCTGCCGGAAAAACTCGGTTGGCTCAGTGCGCTACTACTGGCGTGAAAAAGGCGCAAAGTATTGTACGAGACACTCAAGTGGTCAGCCCCTTTTATGTCCTTCCACCCGAGAGAGACTAGAGATGTTCCGCGTACCAGGTCGGCTATCTCGATCGACAGCCCACCTCACGGGGCAGAAAGAGGAAAGTAGAGATCCTACCTATGAAATGTTATGATTGGAGCAGTCGTCCTTGTGCGGCAAGCTGCAACATCTCCTGCGGATAAGGCACTCGGGAACCTTGGGTGCGTGATGCCCAAACATATTGTGGCAGGGAAAGAGCCCGCCACAATATGCCCCTGAGGGCTAGGCGAACAGAACCAACAGAGAGGTTCTACGTACAATTAAATTCAATTAGCTGTGAATGCTACACGAAAATGTAAATTAACGAATTACATGCTAATATGAACAGCCAAGTCTGACTATCAAAAAGGCTAAACATTATATTTATTCTTTCATCTCGATTCTGGGCCCAATATATTCAGACAAAACACCCTGCGGAATTCTGTATTAGGGTTAATATGGGGAGAAAATTGACAGCTGCCCTGCAGATTTACACTAATATTTGCCCGTTATTAAAGACATGATACAGGTAATAATTTGTCAATCAGATGCCGGTCTAATTTTTTTGATGGCTATATACTACTAACAATAAATCTTACCAGTCTGCAAGGTTCAATATTATATTGGCATTAATCTTGCCAACCATCCAGATTATATCAGCGGCTAACTCACACAAATCAGCATAACTTATACGGACAGGTTACTCTTATCAGCTCGTGAAGTAATACATAACAACTAGATCTTTCAAGAATACAAAGTTATAACAACAGATAAGTCTTGCCAGTCAACAAAGTTGTAAGAGCAGCTATATCTCATGAGTCTGCAAGGCCATACGAACTGCAGGAACTTAAAAAGACGCAGAGAAGAATACTACAATCAAGACTCCGCGATCCTCCAGTTTTGGAATGACAATTCAAAGCAATGGGCTCCAGGCGCCAAGTGTTGGAGGGCGGAGCCTGGCATGGATTCCTTTGCTTGCAAGCTCGGCGCCAGCAGGCTGCATGCATAAGGAGTGTCTCGGCACAGTTCTTCTTTTTTAACTCCTTTAATACATCAATCGTAATATCAACACTAACATGGAATAACAAATGTTTATTTGCCTGGAGCAATGTGTTTGATGACAACCAGTGGCGAAGAAGATGGAGAAGTGCTCTTAATCAGAACATTTGACCAATTTTATAATATTATAGGTCATCATTTATGGTGGTGACATACATAAATGAATTACGAGTAAAGTTTGTAATATATTAACATCACAATACAATTTTAATCATGAAATTAGGCCTACTTTATCAAACAATGGATTATCGTGAACAATAGTCGTGGCATAGAAGAATTGAGAGATAATTAATTATCTCTCAATTACGTCACATGGCACAGACAAATTTTAATCCGTCGCTGCACAACTTAACTCGCGCCTTCCTCTAGGAAAAACTCAATAACACTTCAACGTTCGTATCATGCGTGAGAAAAAATAAAATATGTAGTGAGGGTCAGTACAATCAAAATGCTAAGTAACTAAGAGTACAAGAAAGCCGTACACAGCTAGTGACTCAGGCAATACAGTATACGTAAGACAACCAAGTGCCATCTCGAGGTAGTATGGAAAAGCGATCACTATTTTCCAGTTCACGCGGGCTTCATTCGGTAAACTGGAACGAGGGCAGGGGCCTCGGGGCGGCGATTGTCACGCTGCGCATGCATCCGATACGTTCTGCTTCATTGAGGAACTTTCCCGATCTGTTTAGGTCTTTCTCGGTCAGGAGTTGGAGCGGTACGTCGTGTGAATGGGGACACACAGGTCCGGGCACAGTGCTGCAATACCTGCAGCTAGCGTCCTCACTGAAACACACAGTCCGCAGTAAAGCAAGACTTCCACAAGGGAATGAGAGACGCTGAATCCCAAATAATACATTCCTCGCGGAGACGCGGACATGCCCCTTGAGTCCAATACTGTCGCTATTACAATATAGTTTTCACTTCGCTTCAGCGTGCATTGATGATCGCCTCGTATAATCTAAACGTCAAAATATTTGACGTGAGGATAAACATTCTGATGCTGGGAGAAAAAAGAGACTGCTAATACATTTAAATGATTTTAGGCAATAAAACAAAGGGCACTTGTTTCTTGGCTGCGCAACTTATCTAAAAGCCGATGACTTACACAGTCGTTCATCAGATACACAGCATCTTTTTTACGCGATAGGATAAGAAAAAAGGTTCTATGAATACACGTTTTACCCTTTGAAGTATTGTGTTTACTTGTTTGAGAATACAAATTTTACCGAAGGCAAGTAGTTTCCAGGGAAAGCAATTTTTGGAAAATGTCCTGAGTAATGCAAGCCCCTAAAGATGGAAATTAGGAATAAGAAAAATAATGAGCGTGAAAAAAGAAATTATAGCATTTATTGAACATTGTTAACAAGGAGAACCATATAATATGCTGAGCAGAATTTTTGTAAGGTCGTCTTCTACGCATTCATGTAGTGGATATTCGTGTAACTACTGAATGGTCACACGGCACTGATGAATCCTACTACCGTTTAGTGGCTATGGCATGAAAATTACCGGCGTTAAGCTTTACAAAGCTATATACAACTTGCCTCTGCAATGACGGGGCTATATAATGAAATATCTTTCAGAACACATTTGTTTGACCCAGTTATCTTTCACAGCACCACAGTCTTTTGAGGTAAACGGACACTGAAGTTTTGTTTATCGGCAACTTCATAAGCTTCCAGAAGCGTTACAAAGTCCTACTCACAAACCCTGAACACACAAGAGCATACACATTCATCAAAACTAAATTATGATTACCTTCATCATGCATTGATATCTATGGTGTTCCTAATAGAGGGACTTTAATTAACCAGCCTTAGACAACGAAAAATAATTAGGAAAAAATGCAAGGCTTTGAACTCCTCACCGCAAAAAGACCGACAGACCAATACTACTCAGATAATCCATCAGGGTTTGATAAAACGGACCTCTCACGAAGACACAAATGAGCTCATTTGCTCTGTGCTTCATCTTATCATAGCAACTACTTAAAATAACTAATGGAAGAGATGGTAGACAGCGCTAAAGCGGCATAGCATATCGTGTAATAGCAACCATAAATAAGGAGCACAGTGCCTTAATTTGGATACGCCATAGAACAATGCAGTCGTTACCGGCTCGGCCGCAATCTTTGCATACCGTCGCTATCGTCTGGCACGCAGCGGTGCGCAGAGCAGGGGTGCATACCCCCCACCAGTTGAAGCAGAAAATGAGGTTAGTGGTGGCAGACTTGGATGAAAATGCAGCTAAGGATCATCCATGCACGACCCGTTGAACCATGAAACGAGGTTAACAGTGGCATTGTTGGATGACATTATAGGGGAAGAGTATTGATGCACGACCAGTTCAAACCGAAAATTAAGTTAACGGTGAGTGGTCTGGATACTCATGAAGCTAGATAATCGTCCATGCACGATCAGTTGAGGCAGAAATGAGGTTGATTAACGATGGAAAATGTGGATAATAATATGGAGTTAGGGATTATTCAAGTACGATCAATAATTGAGAAAAATATATATGAGGTTAATGGTGGCAGATGTGGATGATAATGCAGCTAAGGATCATCCAAAAACAGGGTTAATCGTTGCAGACACGATTCTAGTGGATGACAGGCAGAATCTGGCAATCCGGCACATTGTGCAGACCCTCCACACAAGACCAACTGGAGCAGATAATGGATTTTATCGTCGCAGAGCTGGAGGATAATGCAAACATATCACATTTTCCACTTCGGAGGGTAGGCAGCTTCGCAAACGACAAAGATTTCTACAGCAGATCTGCGGATGGCAGAAAAAAAAAAAACATTGGACGCGCAGCCGCCGTCAGAGATGCGACTCGAAGATAGCGGTGTCGGAACGATGGCAGGCGTCTTGTCCAGTTGAAGATTAATCGAAAGTGACACCAAATTGCCATTCGCTGTTGGCAATATGAATGAAACTTGATAAGAACCGCCAACGTCAAACAAAGGAAAAAACATCTTCTATCAACAGCTAATTGGAGTGGTCCGATAAAGAACACAACGGGGGAAACTTTAGTCAAGGTGACCAAGGTTTAACGAGTCGATCGATGATGATGACAACACCAGCTTCAGCTTGGGTGAAGAATGACCTGTGGCATCAAGCGTGCAGGTCTTAAATATGACGGTATTTAGATAACAAGTGAAGTTCATTTTGGGGAAGTATGTGAGTCGAGATTACAAGTGTAGATTTCCTACATGCGATTGCAGGCGCAAAAAAGTTGAACTTCAAGGCTCTGTAGTTAGACTGTAAGTGAACACGTCTATTACATGATCATTGTAGATAACAAGCCATGTATTGTTTTACGAAAGCGTGGAGTCAAGATTGTAAACGCAAGTGTCTTGAAATCAGATTGCATTTGAGGACAAACACAATATAATAAATGTTTGAGATGCATCTTAAGATGCTGAAGTCTTGCTAGTGACTCTGCTTTGACAGCAATTGATCGTTACTTTTGGAAGAACAACTCGAGATTACGAATATAAAAGCAGAAAATAGGACATCGATTAGATGAACCACCACTTGAAACTGTAAATATTAACATCTTGAATTACAGCAAAATCAGATATGCTTCATTTTACATGTGCCACAACGTAAGCTGCTTATATTCATACTTAATAAAACAATAGTAAGAGAATCAGAAGATCTGCTTCTTCAATGAATTAAACAACTTAACGTCAGTTTTGCTGCTTCAATCTCTGAGAGATCTTGAACTATGTAGCAGAGAAATGTGCTGCCTTACATAAAACCGTGACTAAAATGCAATTAAATTGCGCTTACTAGTCAATTTCAGGAAAAAAATAGTCTAACGGATAAACCTTTTACATTGATTGTTGAGCCTTGTCGTATTGTACCATTAGTATATCACTAAAAGAGTAAACCCATAGGTCTTGTTTGAAGTACGTGAAGAATGCGTGAAGAACTATGTTCCCTACTTCCAAGTATACTGGCTAATTACATGATTTTAGACTTTAAGTCTCTGTATCTATGACAATGGTGATTGAGAGGGAAAAAGAAACATTCGCAGCACAACATTGTACAGTAAAACAGCAGGTTCGAAAAAAAGGAATGATAGAACAAGGATTGGCGGTATTACACTGAGAAAAATTTTACCGTCTTTTGATGCACTTAGATGCATCAAAATTACATGCATTATTGTCCCAAATCAGAAATGCGCAAATGCATCACAAATGTGCGCTAAGTGTATCACCATGATACTCTTCAATTAACTCCACTGTAAATATAATGATGAAATGTATTATCTTGCATACATTAAATACAGCTAACGAGGTATTCCTTCTTCTTTAATTGTAGAATTTGGGAGTTCAAAGCTTGAATAGAAAGAGCAGGCAGCTTTGTGAGAATGCGAGAATCGGAGTCAGCAGGCGAGAGATTTTTTATTCCTCCGAAGCACATACTTCATTTCTTGTTTTGTCCATTACTGGTGCCAAATGGTCAAAATTTTAAAGTAATTGGGGAAAATGAATCTAGTTTAAGTGTATCCACTGTATACGACATAATGAATGATTATCATCATCAT
This sequence comes from Parhyale hawaiensis, assembly GCA_001587735.2. NCBI lineage: Eukaryota > Metazoa > Arthropoda > Malacostraca > Amphipoda > Hyalidae > Parhyale > Parhyale hawaiensis. Next base: position 10,464,229 of record LQNS02276620.1, read on the forward strand.
GATAGTAAAATTAGTTAAAGAGCATCATGATGCATTATGCATGTAGGGTCTCACGATGCACTGGGCACGCTGATGATGCGCACACGTGTTTCGGTTTTGTGACACCCGATGATGCGCCAATATGCCTCAAAAACAGGTAAAATTGATGCACCTGAAGAAACGAAACTTTGATTTACAATAACGATTTGAGTGTTAGTACAAAACCGCATCTCGCTTCGCACGTGTAACAAAACTATAGAAGAAGCATTTTTTCACTTTCTTTTTGTTGAAATTAGTTTTCTGACTACTTTGTCTGCTGCGGTGACACGCTAAACCACGCCGTGAAATACCTACGTACGTGCATCTAAATGCTTCTCTGTGAAACACCTTTGTGCATTAAAATTTTTCTCAGTGATGTAAAAGCTAGGAAAAGAAGCACAGTTGGCACGAAAAACTTGGGACGAAACAATTTAATCATTTCCGGCTTTTAAAAATACACAGCAGTAAGTCTAATAACGAGTTGGAACCTATCTTGAATAAAACATACCGCCCAAACAATATTCAAATTACAGACAAGCTAAAGGTGCAGGAGAACAGTGTTCTTCCACAATCATTTACATTAATGAAGAAACAGATGGTGAACCATTGCTCATTTACTTTGAAATCAAACTTGCAATATCGTATTCGTGGGCACTTACGCTTTCTAGCCAATCAATCTTGATAAGGAACAGCGTGGCGGGAAGTACATGAACGAAGCGTCACCACACCCGTATGACTGTTGACTCAATACGCATAAGTTGAAAGTCAAGAGCCGAGGTTCATGACCCCATCTGTCATTACCTGTCACGTATGCACCTTCGACCAATATCATCCACGTTGATAAATATGACTCATCCTGCAACATGAAATGTTGTTAAATGAATAAATGACTTACATACAGTAACTTCACCTGTGATATGAACGGATATATTACACAATATTACGGTGCTAATATAATTGCAGCTGTCCCAAAACGACACATAAATAGTTATAAATAACACGTACCCACATGAAACACTAAGCATTTCAACATGGTAGACCAGTAAATTTATTAAAAGACGTATGAGCCTGAAGTACTGTCATTCATGACTAAAATGATAAGCTAAATAAATAAATAAATACATGCTACCTTCGAACAACATATATAGCTAGAGTTATTGCTGTGGGAAAAAGTGTAGTGGATGGGTGTTACAAACTTTCTCGTCACGCGAAGTATAGTATAGGGGAAAGCAATACCTTATAAGTAGCTGGTATATGACCTTTTCCGAGCTGTGATGAAACTTCCTGATCAGCACGTTTGTTACCTATCGTGTAAGGTTTCGTGTTTGTCTCTATCCTGGGTATCACGAAAATCATTGCTGATTTTATGAGAAGCTGTTGACGGAAGCGAGATCGACACCACCGAGATGGGTGACTTTATCGGTGGGTAGGTTACTTCATCTACGTTCAACGGCCATGCGACAGTTTAATGATATTATTTTTAATACACAGTTTGCTAGTTTCATTCTCAGAAACTGAGAGCAGTTCTTGCAGCACACTGGAACGGGGAGAGGCAACAACCGTGTCATCAGCATAGCTGAGCGCATTTACTGCATAACTATTAGTTGGCAGCCTACTCCAGCTGCGTTCCATTGGGTGTGGATACTGTCAATGAAAAATTGAAATAATTAATGCAAATTGGGGAGAGTCTGCCTCATTGTCTTATGTCGTTAGTCATGCCAAGCACTGATAAAATTGCCGCTCCCCGTCTCGCATTTCTGAGTCTGAGACCATTAACTGAGCGTCTTAACAATAAGGGGGGGGGGGAAGTGGTTGTAGTTTCTCAAGCAGACACTTAAATAGAGAGTAATGGTGAACTCGGCCAAATGCAGCCTCAGCATCGAGAAAACACTTCTGCATAGGAGCGCTGCTGTCAATGAAATGATTTGTGGCCTTTTTCAGTGTAAATAGAGCCATTTCCGTCCCATGTTGGGCTTTGAAGTCAAATTAGTTATCTGAAGTCATCATGTACAGTTACATTCATTTCTCAAGCACTAGTTCTCCCACGTTTGAATCAGGCATATCCATTGTCACAGGGCAATAATCGCTCTCGTGTTATTTACAATGGTGATACTATAACCTTCATAAAGTCACCTCGAAGGACACCCAAAGTAGAGCACCTGGGGAGAAATATTGCAAGGAGCGTTACTAGCCTAGGGAAGGGGGGGGGCTTTATGTATATTAGCTTCAGCTAGAATCTACAATAGTTTCACCCAAATAGGAAACAAAGTAATCTATTAAAGAAGGTATAAAAAGAAGCATTTTAAAACAAGCATTTTAAATATCATGAGTAAGAGCAAGGCAATGGGATTAAGCCAAGTGGCCACGAAAGAAAGCTCCTGATGGCCTAATTAAGGTTACGGTAACCTATCAGGTCCCTAGGGGAGCGCGACTCCCCATGAAATAGGATGGGTGAGCCTAGCTAACCCAACATTATATGGCCACCATATTCATCACTTCAGGAGCAGACTATTATTTTCTGGTAAATGATAATTTGATCAAACGTTTCTAGCTTATCGCAATCAATTTGAGAATATGTGCGAAAAGGAGCAGAACGCGTAAAAATTAAGGCGTGATTGCTCACTTGGGTAAAGTCAATGGCATCCGGAACTTCAACCCTGAAAGTTAGCTGCATCAAAGTGGACAGAGGTTCGAGAAAGTTAGTCGCAAACCTAGAACGCTTGAGACGTTCTGTCTCGCCCTCCCTGTAAATGACTATCAAACGATCGGCCATTGGACCAGAAAATGTGCGTAATATCGCTGCGACGTAGGAGCCATTGCGTGCATCGTGCGCGAGTTCAGTGATGTGCGAAAGGCTTAACGGAGTGCGACTGAGTCAGAGGGAGGCGGTTCCCTTGTGTCGAGTCTAATTTGCTCCAATGAGCACATGCGAGCTTACCGAGGGAGATTGTTTCTATAGCTCGCGTATTCAAATCGTCCGTTTTTTTTTCGAAAGAGAATACAAATAAAATTCAATCACAGGGCACCGTCTTTGTGTAGTACATTTTTGAGTCTTCAGTTTATTTCGAAAGTACAGCTAAGACTCAAAGCCGCTAAAAAATTAACTTCCTTCAACAAGTAATTATGCTGGTAATGCGTAAAATAATAATGATGCAAAAAATATCAGTGCGCAGCAGTTATCCTAAGCATTCACATGATAAATTCCTTCATTGTAGATATTATGTTCCTGACAATCTTTACGAAATTTGACAATAACGACTACTGATGCGCAGATAACACTCACACCGTACGGTTATATTCATCAACTTCCAACACCGCCATCCGCCTATTATACACGTCAACGTTTGATTATAGAATAAAAAACGCCTAAATTAAACCTTATACACAATAATACTGGATTCACAGGCTTAATTCTGAGGCCATACAGTCGCATCCATGGTAAAACAATACGTTACGTAGGTCCATCCATGGTTGTACCTATCGTTAATACATTCAAGGGGAGACTCTGTGGTGAATAACTATAATCAAGACAGAGCTTTTCGTTTGCCACCTCTGGTGACGAGCACTGGGGGGTAAACGCCGCGATTTAAAACGGGTAACAGTATATATATTGTAACTTTCAAGTTACACCAAAGCAGTCCCGATGCAGTTACGGCACGACTATACATGCAGTCATGACTGGCTATCCAACTCGTAAAAAGTTAACGTTATATAAGCTGTTAGTCCCGGTGGATTGACGTGCATTGAGAGTAAAACTAGCGTCATTTTCTAGAAAAAATTCTCCATTACTGTATCATCTAGAGCCCTCTGAGAGTACATACCTCCGCCAAGCAATACAATCTCAACGGAAGTGGGACAGATTTCACCAAAAGTTAATCACCTATTCCTCCTAAAAATCCCTGCAAATTTCGTAAAATCCGTCCATAACTTTTTGAGATATCTTGGTGACAGACAGATTAATAAACATACAAACTCTACAAAAACACAATCTCTTTGGTGGATGTAGTAAATACTCAAAAGTATTACACAGGCAGCATGCGGGATCTTGTCTGCGAAAATTTTGCATCGATCACGACCAGTTCTACAAATGTCTGGAAACGAATCTGCATGATTATACATGCTGTGCAAGAAACACACATTTTACATAGAATGGATAAAGCTTAGCAAAGTCGACTTCTGTGCTTAGTTGACAAATGAAACGTATAGCTGAAAATATCATTATACACACAACACTGATATCTATTTATAGCTATCTTTTGTATGCATAGCACAGTCCTCTCGCTTTGGGATTATTAGGTTAGTAGCTGTTAATGGCACTGATATACTGAACGAATATAGGGCTTCAGTTCCTCTTCATAATTAAAAAGATGTCACTAACACAGGAGACGTAGGTATCTTTCCCGGAATCATCTAAGAAGCAATACCTTTCCCGTAAAGGTTATGTCCTTGAGAAAATTACATAACTTCGAGAATAGGAAAGGTAATTATACTTAATCCTTCCGAGGAAGTCAGCCTGCACAACTGTTTATGGAATAAAAACATTCAGCAGACGATCTGTTTGAAAGTGTTCATGAGCACTGCGGGGAGCCACAAATATGCTTCCTCAAATCTTACACCCATAAGAGTCCACGAGGGCGCTCTAGAAACGGAGGTGTTCTCATCGCTAGATTCTCTATATGGAAAGTCATTAGTGCATGGAATGATCAATGTTGGCTGCTGCCAGTTCTGCCTACAACATAAGTCACATAACGATGAGCATCAACCTCATCACTATGATGGTCATGTCGACAACCTCACTGAACCTCGTCTGGGACCACAACAATCTCAGTACGTGCCATGAATTACAAATGCTGGGTAACAGGATCGCATAATCTGAGATTTGCACCATGACGGTGACCATTGCTAGATTAAAGGGATTACAAAAATGATTCTCACTAATTTCTGACCTAACAGAATCTCCAAAACTTGCACGGATGCCATTTTTTGACCAAGAGACTCTCTAAATATTAGTAAACTATTTTTGACCAAGAGATTCTCTAAATATTAGTCTACTATTTTTGACCAAGAGACTCTCTAAATATTAGTCTACTATTTTTTGGACTGAAAATAGTAAGAACAAAAAAGTCTTCTCATTTTGACCAGTAGACTTTCCAAAAAATGTGTTTTGAAATTTTGGACTAGCAAGCATTCACACAGATTTTATTATCCGTTCAATATAGGACTATAATACTTTCCCAAACTCTGTCCCCCAATCCATCTTTCGTCCAATTTTTTCTGTGAAGGCTCTTCAAAATATTACTTTTTATAGAAACCCTTATGTGTGATTAACTGAGTGATACTGAGCCAACTATATATAGCAGTTTATAATCTAATACACCGCGATGGGAGACCTCTAAGAAAGCGACCAGCAGACATAAAAAACAACGCGAATGTTGTATGATTGATGAAATAATCCATCAAATGCATGAAGGCAGCAACTAGTTGCCGCACTCTACTTTAGAAGGCATGCGATTGGAAAGCTACGGCAACTGCTACCTTCCCTAGACGTAACGAATTGATGGATAAACCTAAACTGGGCCATTGCAAAGTATAACGTTTCTGCTATCTGCAAAGAACGTGTTATACGCAGCAATGGTATTCCTACGAAAAGCCCACGATAAAGTTGGTCGTTACGCCACTAAGCAACAACAACAACAACCGCAGCTGCTGCCTAGAGTTTCGACGCAACAAATTGATGGACAACCTAAAACTGAGCGGTAACAAATTAACCAACAAACCGGAGCGACGGTAGCAAGAGGAAGCTCGTCTGCTGGCGACGAGGGTCTGCCAAAAAAGATGGACGAGGAGCCACAAGGGAGCTCGAGGCCTCGTCTGAATGTCAGTTCAAAATTGGGAGATGATGGACAACTGTTGGTAGGAGATCGGCTCCTGCAGGGCGCCGCGGGTGCGCGTGATGAATGGAAAAAATCAAATAAGGCCCGGCGGTGCAGGCCAGAAGAAACGAACAACTCTGCCACCCAAGCGTCGTGCGGTGATGAATTGGGTAGCGAGGCAATATGGAGCATGAATCTGATTACGAAAGGGAGGGATTTGGTTCTTATGTGTTCTCAGTAATAGGCATATAATTTTATTCTACGAAATAGAGGCCGCTTTGTTTATTAGCAAGAAATGTACAAATAAGAAGCTCCGAATTTAACAGAAGAAACGGGAAATTAGCTGTATCTGATTCGCTCTCGGCAAAGATGTAAAACAAAGAGAGGCCCTATATTCCACTATGGGAAATAAGGAGCGGTTTGGTTACAGTTCACTATTGGTAAACAAAAATAAAATAAAAGGCTAGGCATTGAATCATTTAGCTCTTGCAATGTTTTATCGCCTTGCCAATTTGGTTTTAGAAAAGGTTCGACCACATCTTGTGCTATTTTATCTCTCGTCTCGGAATGTCTCTCGCCTTTTAGTCGTAGGAAATATACAGTTTGCATGTTTCTTGATCTTCGCAAGGCTTTTGACACTATTGACCACAGTTTGCTGATTTCAAAACTTGAGAAGTACGGTGTTACTAATGGTGCGCTCAGGTTAATACACTCATATCTCCTCGGTCGCTCA
>LQNS02276620.1:10475325-10491160 GCA_001587735.2 Parhyale hawaiensis
TCCTCTACATTCTACTAACATAATGGCAATAGCTCATAGAGGATCGGGGTGTAAATCCCGGTGTCTTTTTGGGAATGGGCCTTTTGGTTCGTCTACTGCCGCCTATCTAATCTAATCTAATATACGTTCGTCAATAGCTCGACACGCAGACCCGTCGAAGAGCGACTTGTGGGCTGAGAATATGGCGATGTGACCATAAACGTCAGTCGCCAATATTTGCACAGCGACTGCAAAACGTCGAGAAAATTATAGTGCAATTGCATTAAACCAGTGCTTTGTGATTGATTATGCGAGGTAACCCAAGAACAGCGTCGCATATTTTAACCCTTTATACCGCCCACGAGGACCATTGGTCATGTTGCAATTGGTGAGGTTCCTACGAAAATTTAGGTTTAAATGGGATGAAAAAAGGTTCCCTAAAGCGACGTACTAGCCACAAAGGCAACTTTCATACTACATACATTTCACCGAATGCAGAATTGGTAGCGTAATTAAATTAACTGAATGAAAATTCAGTTTTTAGTAGCAGCTTCATTCCGTGCATTAATAGAAGAAATTCCGCCCAAGTCAGTTAAAGGGACTTGTTTTGTCACTTTTGCAGAGCTCACATCGTCAGAAAAATGGAACTTATAATTCGTAGACAAGTATTTTGTCTCAGTGTTGGAAGAAGACCCAGTTGTAAGATGCCAAGTTGTACAGCAAGCTTCTTTCCTCTGCACTCAAAAAATACTTTCTGTGGCTAACACAACAGAAAATCGTTATTTTGTACACAGCTGAATTTGCTATCAATTAAATCTGAATGTACCATTTTGCTGGGCACTCGATATGACGTCGGTTGCGGCTACAATAATTGGCGATAGACTGAGTTCCAGTACAGGTTAAATTTCTGAATTTTCTGTTTCGAGGGTCTCCCTTTCAGAAGTTGCAGTTGTTTTTTGGAGTCTCTGTTTGAGAAGTTCTACAGTACTAACCTAAGATACTGAACGGTCCACCTTCTAAACATTTTGGATAACATCTCGAGCTATCGTACGTCTGATAGCGGATATTGCCGGCAGTATTGGCGCCTCAAGCTGTATTCAAAGGGCGTGGTGGCTAGACACATTACATTTTGAGTGCCTATCCATACACCTTCGTATTTTCAACGCCTTCACTCATCAACTGGCTCGAATGTTTCGTAGTGTGGCTGTCAACGCAACTTTGTCTACGTCATAAAAAGTTATTAAAATGTTACCCGTAAAATCAGTTTCCGTGGCAAGTGTCATTGGGCAAGTTACGTACGTCTCTTCAAATTTGGACTGAAATAAGACTCAGAAAGTAGTGCACTTTTCTGCTGCTTCTACAGCACTATAACACATTCGAACTAGAGGATGAGTGCACTCGTTGCACTCGGCTAAAGTGTAAACTGACTTCAACGCGTTCCTTGCCAGGCGCTCCACGAATGACAGACGTCGTAGAAGTACTACCTATTACGTACCTACTCTTAGAAAGGCAATCAATGTGTTAAACTAATTCAAATTAAGATGTCGGACTCAGCTTGACCCACATTGTTCACAATCAATTTTTGTTGGCGGGATGATATCCATACCGATTTGCAGCTAGTGAAGTTGGGGCGCTACACGGTTTTAAACTAGGTTCATTGCAGTGCTTTCGGGAACTAGACAAACACTACTGACATCAGTAACGTCAGTATGAAGTCGTAGTGCTGAGTAGTGTTGCACCTCCATTTTCTAACCACGAGCCACCAATGGGTAACTACGAGCCGCCAATGGGTAACTACGAGCCGCCAATGGGTAACCACGAGCCGCCAATGGGTAACCACGAGCCGCCAATGGGTAACCACGAGCCGCCAATGGGTAACCACGAGCCGCCAATGGGTAACTACGAGCCGCCAATGGGTAACCACGAGCCGCCAATGGGTAACCACGAGCCGCCAATGGGTAACCACGAGCCGCCAATGGGTAACCACGAGCCGCCAATGGGTAACCACGAGCCGCCAATGGGTAACCACGAGCCGCCAATGAGTAAGATGTTGTTCTCAATGTGACAGCACATGGTACTTTAAAATTTTGTCCCAAATCCATTACCAATTTATAATTCACTGCATAACGTACAGTACTTAGAAATCATAGCGGCGTAGTTATTATGGTGAATTGCGAGCACAACCAGAAAAATTCTCGTTAAGACTTCAACGCAGCACAAATAATAATCCCTTCACTGTACCACAACTGAATCCATTGGCATGCACGATACGAACTTTAGAGAGAGTTCAACTACACATTGAAAAGAATATGAGTCTCCAGAATATAATGAAGTTAATGACTTACAGCAAAAATTTGATACATAATTCAAGAAAATAAGATCAAGGCAGTTAAGATATAAAGTATCATTAAGATATGGATTAAATTCTTGGGCATCGCGAAATGCGGGCGCTCAAATAAAATTATCCGCAGGTTAAGCATAATCCTCTAATATATATACACAACCGCAGAAAAAGTCAGCATAATTGATCAAGCGCATCTCTGACAGCCCAGACAATGTTTTAAACAGCTTGTCAATAATAAAAAGTAATGGAATAACAGCATGGAGACAATATCAGAGAGAAAACGAATTACTAGGTAGAGAGCGGACCTCATGCAGATTTTTTCTATAGAGTTAAAACGTACGACGCAGATGTGGCAAGCCATGCAGGGCTGTCGAGGATGTGGCACACTTATGACACGTCGTAAAAAGCTGCGTTGTCGTGTCGAAGTGTCGGATTCGCAGCGACACAGCTCAATAATATCCAGAAAGAAGCTTCCCGCCACTGCGTGTTGACAGGTCGCATGAGTCACAAGCAAACTTTGGCAAACAGCTATCGATGTTTAGAATTTCTTCAACCTTCACATTATCAGTCACCAGATGGTTTATTGGGCACCATGCATTGACTGTAAGAAGTTTATAGCTTATAAAGCAAATATGCGTGAGTTGTGAAGTTAGAAAATTCTGTGCGGCAGCTTCCTGCATGAAGTCACTATTGCTTCATGGGATTGAGTCTTCAAGGTCAAAACAGGCGGCGAAATAAGCTATAGCTCGGAAACAATAGACGCGCGCAAGCGGGTAGATCATAAGCACAGTTTTCTATAGTGGCCGCTGGCCATCAGGCGACACTTGTTGCAACTCTCCTCCTAGTTTTTGTTCTACGCAAGTGATAGCAACAATATTCATTTTAATGAGTTTTAAAATAGAGTTCAGCGGGTATCAGTACGAATAGAAGTGGGAGGTTACTGCGTAGTCACTTCGGGTGTTTTGGAAAAGGCTATATACACTGACTTACTGAGCAGTGCAATGTGCTGGAGAGACCTAAACATTTCCACCAGCAGGAAGCTGTACCAGGGAGTCCAATAATAGGAGAAGGAGCTATACGAAACCTAGCGAGTCGCCAAAAACAGGCAAGCCTCGAGCTTTGCTCGTAAAGTTTTGAGAATCTGAAAAAAATAGAAAAATGAGCTATTTATGGTGTTTCAAAAAGTATACACAGAAGCAGGCAAAAAACACGTGTGAAATATAAAGCTAATACAACTACAGATCAGGTACAGTACGTAGCAGAATAAAGCAGTCATTAATTAATAGGTACTTGACAATTACGTAAGCATATTTTAGACAACACTTGGCAATTAGAACTCTACATCTGGCTAATTTTTGACTAGTACCAGTGTATACCCTGGGTGACATTTGACAAGTACCAGATTGCGCCTTGGGGCACATTTGACAAGTACCAGCATAGGGGTACACCTTGCCATGGGTGACATTTGACAAGTACCAGCATACACCTTGGGTTAACATATGACAAGTAGGTACCAGCGTACACTTTGGGTGAAATTTGACAAGTACCAGCATAGGGCTACACCTTGCCATGGGCGACATATGACACGTACCAGCATACACCTTTGGTTAACATATGACAAGTAGGTACCAGCGTACACTTTGGGTGACATTTGACAAGTCAAGGAAGTGCAGCGGGGTCAGTTTTTTGTGAACGAAGTACACGGCTACCAACAGAGAGAAAAAAGTGCGTTCGGTCCAACCTCTTTTCGATTTTGGTCTGCGCATTCAACATTTTGACGCTCATGCAAAATAATTTTTATAAGGATCGAAAAGTTAATTAAATGTAACCGGACGGTTCTTTTAAGTGAGAAATGATTACAACTGTTTGCGGATTATTACTTTTAGTACGAGTTGTTAGGAAGTAGCATTACAAATTCTGCGTCGCCAGTTTTGAATATCTGGTACACTTCGCTGACATTGTAAATTGTCGTTAGAAAAGTGATCCTATCGCAGTAGAAGTCTTTCAACTAAATTGCACTGACATCCACAAAACCTTTCGGCTATCGATACGACTCTTTAGGACAGAGTACACAAAATGCTGCTTTTGAAAATTATCAACAGATGACGGCATCCGAAGCTCTAAGTACAAACTTGTAAAGAGTATGTAGCCTGTATCAAAAACATAAATTAGTAATAATATGGGGGAGTTTCATGTACTAGTAGAGTCTACATCACGGACAAAATCTCTAGTGGTATTTGCCTGAAAAGTATAGCACTTTATAATAAACTTTTAACACACAACTTATGCCTAAACTTACAAAAATTTCTAATGCAAGGGAATAAAAATCTAGATATTTTTAATTCAACTTCCTTGTAGCACTAGTATGGGTTCTATGATACCGGACGAAAGAGACAGGTACCTAATGTGCCCTGGTATACCGCTCGGAAAAACATACCTATGACTTGCGCCATCATTAAATGACGGCGAAAATAATTGCTTCAAAGAAGATCCGCTCACCTTAATATGCGCCGGGGTTCTATTTTCTGCATTCATCTTTTCCTTTGTTGATCTTCTGCTTAATTTACGCATCGAAGCACAGGATGAAAATCGTTGCTGTGGGAAGGGAGTACAATCTAGTATCTACGCTACCATGTTGAAGTACTTCAGTCTTTATTCCTTCGATATAAAAATATTGGTCAGGTAATGCCCCCTTGCCTTCTCGTGAATGAATTTTCCCCTGTCTAATCTTTCAAATCAAGAAGGAGAGACCAAGAAAGCTGGTAACAAATTGTGTTTTAGTATATAGTGGGATATTATTATACGTTTCTGATACCATCCATCTGTTCATCCATTCGTTCGTCAGCACGTTATGCTTGCAATATTAGAAGAAAGAAAGGTAGGTGTATATTTTTCATGCGGTTTCGGGAACAACAGGCACAAATGTTAAAGTGCTGGTGCTCCCATGTTATAGATGTGCTGTCCGACTTAGAATATAATTTCATGTTTCGTAGCCATGTTAATTTCCAAACAGCCTCGGTTATTTATACAAAAGTGTTACAAGCCTTGCTGGTCACTACAATGGAGTTTCAAGAGAGAAAAAAAGAAGGGACGCATAACTAAGTCACGAAACAACGGAATAGCCGCGCACGGACAAAGAAGTCGGGAAAGAAGAAGACGACCCGAAGACTCAGTTCCCAATAAAAGTCACGTAATCCATTATTGCAGCGCGCATTCCAACAGCAACTTACAAACAATAAGAACCATGCAGCATCGCGATCAACAATACCAGGCAAACAGCTCCTATTGGGCGAACATTGGAGCGATTCAACGGCCTCAGCCAAATTAGTTGACAGAGCAAATGTTGAAGCGTTACAGAGCCGACCATTTGAGGCGTGATCAAATTTCCTTTGTTCAATAGGTACGGCGCGGAGTGCAGTCAGTCCGGACCGAGAGTTAACAGTTCGAGTTAAGCGCGGGGGTCGATTTTGATAACTTTTAAAATGCTCCGTTACAGTAAAATATTTTCTGTTTTATGAAACATACAGTTTTCATTATTGAAATAAAGGTATTGTTATACTATTACCCTCACTCAAATTCAGTGTGTTTGTTGACATATTTACATAAAACAAGGCAATTTAAGACTTTCTTTTAAGAATAACGTTTTCATCGGAAATGGTTAGTTTTTGAGATCTTTGACTTTGAAGTTCCCACGATTTTTCGATACAGGAGAGCAAACAACTACACTCACACAGCGTAATGGAAAACTTCTGTTCTTAGTTTCTTGGGGGGGGGGGGGGTTAAATTAGGATAGATTAGGTCGGGTTAGGTTAGATTGGGTTGGTTTAGGTTAGGTAGCTTTGGTTAGGTTTCTATGGGGTCGCTAGCTAGCTTATAATGACGCCGGTTATTTTCTCCCATAGAAAAACAAAGGAAACTTCAATTTCAGATATCACGAAAACTAAGCATTTCCAACGAAAACATTCATGAAAAAAGTCTTAGACTGCCTTATTTTACCCAAATATGCCAACAAAAATACTGGATTTGAGTGGGGTAAATAGAAAAAGTTACCGAAATAAGCTTTAAAAGCTAGAGCGTTATACGGAGGAAGATCAGAGACGGAGCCTGATATTTGAATCAACACTAGAATCAAGATTTAATGGTTCTGCGATTACAAAGTGATTTCTAAACGAAATTTTTAGTGCGATGGGTCACTAATAAACGTAACTAAGAGAATCAATCTGTCAAGATAGCAGGTCATGATTAGGACAGCAATATTATTTGGAGAAAAGGACGTGAGTTACACGAACAGTTACGGCTAATGATTAGTTAATGGCTGCGAAAGTATCTGGGCAGAATCGTGTGAACTCAATGTAGAGTTTTAAGAAAAAAAATTCCGCTGCTGAATTCCTGTCTTATGCTTGCATTATTGCTAGAGATGTCACAGAATACGCTACCATGCACTCTCTCCAGTCTTGCAAGATATGTTTTGATGTTCGTGTATGTAGCGTCAGCATTTCTGTCAATCGCAGTCACTTGTAGGAGGGTATGAGCGCTGGTCTTAGGGTTAGGGGAGGAGCAGTTGTCGATCGAGCCTTCCGTCTATATGACGCCATAAATCGGGAAATCTGTGGTCGGCTGCAACCGTTAACTCCTCTGTACCCTAATGGGCATTTATCAGAAGCACGAAGTAGGGCATGCGGAGGTGCGCGGTCAAGGAAATTAAATATCGGCGGCACAAGTTATAAATTCGCTACTTATGCCCGATTCACACGTTAGTCTTTTCAGCGTGTTCTTGCGACAGACTGTTCGAATGTGTTATTGAGTCCTTGTAAACAAAACTGCTCGTCGACGAAAGAATTTGTTATTTAAAATGTTAGCCTTCAAATTAGTCGGCTTGAAGAAGTGTCACAAGCATTTTTTTACGTCACTTGAAGTTTCCAGAGAAATAGAAAAAAAGCGAGTATTTTCCTACTGTTTAAGGGACAGAGCAACGCATTCGGACGACCTGCTAATAAAAACACTTTCAAAAAACTAACGTGCAGATCACCCAACCAGAGAGAATTGATGCATATTGGATGAATACGAGTTTGAAATCATTGAAATAATACTGAATCGAGTGATTCCTCTCACGTAATACTGAGATTTTTTAGAAAGAACAATCTAAAAGCAGTTTTTAGGAAATTTTGAAAAGAATGCTTCGTTATTGCACTTTAATTGGAAGTTTTTGAAATAGCGAAGAATCTGGGTAACGAGGGTGATTTTCGAAAAAATCCAGAAAATGTTTGCGTCGCCCATACGCTGAAAGCACCACATATATAGTTTCTCAGCATTATTAAGGCGCTGAAGCAATGAAAGCTATTAATATTTGATCTATAATTTTTACCAGTCACGTCTCAAATGGATCTACTTTTCTTTACTTAATAGTAGAATGCCTACAATTGGTGCGGAAAAAAAATCAAATTACCGACAAAGTGCGCCATTTCAACAAAAGATACATCATGCACTTGTTTTTTCTTCTCTTCTTATAAGCGACATCGCGTACATCGAAATATCTCAACCAAGTGAACCCTTTGAACAGAGATACATTAAGGACGTTTTTCTCTTCTTTTCTTTCAAGCTAAAGCGCGTGCTGGAAAATATCTCGATATTTTTCACTCGCCCAAGGGCAAGCACTTGTCGAACGTACGCCATGACTTGCCAGGTGTAGGTACGGACAAAATCATCGTCATTACAACAGCTGGCGTTGACTTAGCGGTGCTGGTGACTATACACAACAGTCATATTTTATTAATTAGCCCTTTATAGTCGGTGTGTGAACACGCAATACCTTAGTGACTTTCGGAACTGGGAACAAACAATAAGCACTAATCCTCACAGGATGATGCGCAAGTAAATACGGTGTAATGAGCGTCCGTAGACATCCATTTCGTTGTCCAACACACTGAGACCAGTTTGATTGTATTGACCAAAATTTAGTTGAGACAACTAAACTATTGGTTTGGCTATCAGATAATTACATTTTTAATAGATATTACCAATTGTTTTGGTTAAGTATTTTGGTTATATATATATATATATATAACCAAATTTTATGGTAAATTTTACTAAAAAAGTTTGGTACTTGATTGGATTTGATTATTCTTACTTATAGTAAAATAGCTTTTGGCAACTGATACTAATATTGGGTTATTATTATCAAATACATCAAGTAATAGTAAACAAATAAAAATGTACCATTGACTAAAAATTTTCTTCAATTTGGGTATAATAACTAAAATAGTTATTTATTCTAAACAAAACATGTCAATTAAAAATTTTTAGTTAATCTTACCTCACCGGTCTCTGTGTGAAGGTACTGAAAGAAATACACGCACGTGGGCCAGACTCTCAAATACTTCGCAACGCTATGAGTAGCATATTCTATAAGAGCAATTTTGGCCGCCCCAGAAGTAGATTTACGACTTCACCTTCTGAGGCGGTCGAGAATTCTGTTAGGCTAAATACATGTGTAGCTTTTTTTTAAAAATAATTCTAGTTAAAAGGCACAAAAACAAAGTGATATTAAATACAAATAAGGAGACTGATGAAGTAAACGTCAAGTTAAGCGAATTTATGTATTTTGACCCAATTTCTAACTTGTCCCGCTTTGTAGCAGATAACTAAAATACTCAGTTTAAGTGAAGAAAACTAGCTCTATTTGTTATACCAATATGTAATTCACACACCAACTGAGAGAAGAATGGGAACATGACACATAATTATGACAGGACATTTGTCGACGCGTTATCCATGTCATGAAAGGGCATTGAATAGTCTATCGTACATTGAATCAGTGAGCCCTGCAATTTCTTTTGACCACAGGTGTTGGATAGGGTTCAAGTCAGGAGAAACAGGGAACCATGTCATGAGATGTGCCTCTTTGAGGCCTAGACTACCAGTACTCAGGAACGTCGTGGTGGCCTTGGCGGAATGCGAAGTCGCATTATCTTACATGAACATCAGCTAATGTACGCGTACAAGTGGCAGGTTTTCCAACTATATCCACAAATGCTCTTCTAGAAAACGGCCATAGGTCTTGCTGGTGATTTTGACACCTTCGGGCACTCGAAGTGGTTCTACAATCTCGCCACCGATGATCCTTGCCTGGAACATTACTCCACCCCCACCCTGCTAACGCCGAAGTCGAATAGAAAGAGGTCCTTCAAATGGTAGGCAAAGCTTGGCCCATCTGTCGGTGCCATCCAAGGTAGCTCCAGCCTCAGCCGTGAAAAGGACATTATGGAAATCGGTCTTGATGTATTTCTTTGCCCATACGATGCGTTTCTCCTTGTGGGACCTGTTCAGAAGGAGTCTGGGAATGGGTTTCACATATCTGGCCACCTCTTTGATAAAGATGCACAGGGTACTTTTCGACACAGGTCCAATCCCCGCACGGTGGCCGCAGCACTAGGGGCTCCGGGATTTCACACAACTTGCTAACGCATTCTCCGTATATCACTCTTGGTTATCGGCCTTCGTTTTCCATTGTCATTCCTGACCTTGATGACAGAGTTCTTCCCGTAGGACTTCAATATCCTTGCGTCCCGTCTAAGTTCTCTGGCTAACTCCACCATAGTAACGCCAAGTGCAACCCCCTGAACAATCTGTTCCTTTTCTGCAGTTACAACAATGCATTTCTTCTGAAGACTTTCCACAGGTTCATTTAGTATTAGATATAAGAGAAAATTAGGATGATACTGGTCTGAGACATCACTGAAAAAAATTGCTGTTGTTGCGTGGAATTGCCACAGGTTCCGGCCAATATAAAACATAGATCTGCACTTTAGTACTCAACCGCGAATTATTTAGGAATATGATAGAGGCCACTCCAAGTAAGAAAATTTCTCTTAGGATGAGTACCTTGGGTACTTCTCTCTTCACATAGTTTATCGAGCTTTGTACTTCGTCATCAATATAAATTGTCTATTAAATTAGCTGAAATGAAACGACTCAACAAATCCATTTGGGGCATTTAATATAGAACATAATTAGGTCTTCATATAGGACTCAGTGCTTGCAAGGTCCAGCAAAGATCGTTTTTTTTTTCCTGCATTAACATTAATTCCAAATTCAGCCATCCGCCAGCGAGCTTGATAATTCCGGTCTTCAAATTTCTCCCCTAAATTAATTTCACATGCACACATTTAAATGCACTACCGAGAAACGTAACTTTCTATCACTCCCTTTTACGTTCGCCATGAGATTCAGCGCTTGGCTTTTAGAGACTATAACCAAGTCGGCCATTAAGTAATTGTCTATAAATAATACAGTCCACCCACACTGCATAAGTTGGTCTAAGCTTTCTCAATACCGCACCCTATGCATAAATAGACCGTTTTTGGACGGGGCTGTCTGCTTCGTAGGTCGAGTAGCTATTGATGAGGAGACATGAGCCCTGCTCCCTATTGTTACAAGCCAAACATGCGAACAATGTGCACACATATCAATTACTGGCTCGGCACAATGTGGGGCAACACTCTTAGTCTTAGGTAAACACACGCAAGCGTCCGTATAGCCAGCGAAGTTACTTATTTGCTCCTACATTCTTCTATTTAAAAAGACACGAAAAAGGCAAGCGTAGCCAATTGTGTCCAAGCATGGCCAAGTTTCCAACCTTGTTGCCAAAATTATTCACAAAAATAAATCGCTGTAGAGTGGCCAAAACTTACACGAAAAGAAACATAAATTTTTCGAATTGGCAAGAGACTTTCATTAATATATGTTTTGCACATCAAACCTGAATCGTGTCTATAGGATACAGGCTATAACTTCCAGCAATATAGTGTAGACAGTCGCTACACGAAAAGGTCCGTTTAGCTCAAGAAAGTTATTCATATGTTATATGAACAATTGGTTCTGCTGAAGGAGCTTCAATTCTCAATCAGAAATCTTTAGCGATAATATGATATTATTCGATGTTGCCTATAGTATGAACATTGAATAAATACACCAGTGATTTTTTCAAAGGGTAGATTTACAGTGTTCTAGCAAGAGAAACGAAAATTAGTTGATTATATCCGTATTATTCTTATTGATCAAATTTTTTTTGTGAGAATAGCTTACCTGCTTGACCAGGCGCTTGCTAAAACCTGTCTATACACACTTAACCTTAGGCAGTAAGCCTCTAGACTGTGCATTATATCTCTCATAAACGTAGCAGTATACTAAGTAATCTCGTGTTCTTGTCCGCATTTCTGTATATACAAAAGCAAATGACCTGCCACGTTCTTTAGTGCACGAGACGTACTTTTGAGATAGCGTTAACACAAAGTTGCTCCAAATGTCAATTTTTCTGTAAGCTGTAATTGAATTGCTTAGCAACACGAGGACAATAAATGACAAAATAAAATAACGCCAGTTTAGAAAAACTGCTGAAACAGTATAGTGTGACACAGACATAAAGCTGTTATACCTTGATCGCAAGCGTTGCCCACAGTCCCGGATGCAGTACCTATTTACGTTACGGTTACCATAGTTGGATGGCCCTCGTTATTAACATTCTAACAATGATTTTTTCATCGTTCCACTTTTGAAAGCAACAACTTCTAAACATTAACACCTGTTGGAGGGACATGCTCTAGTTAATACGTTAAGTGGTTAAGGCAAAAATATGTCATATCGTAAGTATCCGATAGTGAAGGAAGCGCTAGCAAATCTGATCAAATTCAAGATATCATAACACAGTGTCTCCCTTTATTGCCGTCTAATGGCGTCAGATCTCTGTTATGAACAAAGTTTTGATAAAAGTCGAAGAAGATAAGTACATTCATATATGCCAATAAGAGCGAAGTAAAAGACAGGGCGAAATTACGTAGAAGTTATGCAATCTGCAAAGACCACCGCGCAGAAGCACTCACGGTTCTATATCCTACTAACATAATGGCAATAGCTCAAAGAGGCCGGGGTGTTAGTCCCGGTGTCTCTTTGGGAATGGGCCTCTTGGTTCGTCTACTGCCGCCTATCTAATCTAATCTACTTTCTTCACTCACGAACCGAATTTTAAAGCGACTGTTTCTTAGTATATCACCGTTGAGACACGGTGACTTCAACAAAGGCAAGACTAATACATTGATAAAATACTAGAGAGATATGAATGCACCGACGCGTCTCATTAGCTGGTGACCTTCGCCAAATTACGATAACAACAATAACATTCTACAACCTGACCCTTCTTGGAAATGGGGAGGGTAGAGGGGGACACGGGTCGTTGTATAAAAAAGCCTTCAGTCGATGGCACCATAACTCTTGGCGATACCCTATCGACTGTAGCCGTACTCTCTTCAGGGGCAAGTTGGCCTATATTTGCAGCACGAACAAGTGCGTATGGGTTTTCCAGTAGGGGGTGATGTCAAGCTGACTTTACTTTTACCCAACGCTCTGTCTCCCAACAGTTGATCACTAGCTCAAGCCTCAAGCAATTTTGCGACAATGATTGCAAAATGTGACCTAAATCAAGCATAAACTTCGCTACTTCAGCTTTTGGATCGCATCTGGCTTAAGTAACATTACGACAATTTCATAAAAAAACTTAAAATTAAGAGCGTCTACCTGCGTTACCACATGCATGGCCAAAACAAAATTAAGATAGTCTCCAATTCTGCAGGGATCAATGCACCAAAGTGTCTCGCCGGCGGGGTCGATATACTCCCTTGCTGAGGCAGTGACCCGCCTAAAGCTGAAGTGAAATTGCATCCGCTTTTTATGGTCAGGACCAAATGCATCTGCGCATCGATGGCGCCTGCATAGCTTTGAAGTACTTTAGCCTCCTAATATGCAGCGTATGCAGCGACGGGTAACAGGGAGGCCAGGCATTGTTGCCGCAATAACGATTAGATAAAAGTGGTAATGGGGTTCATAAAAGCGTATGATGCATGTAGCAAGAGCGCCCTGATTTACCAAGTGCGTGCACGTTCACAAACGGACGGAATCTCGCATATTTAGGGAATCTGACACGCACGATGCAAAAAACGAAACCGAGTGACCGTCCGCCGGTGAACTGCATTGCGTCAAGAAAGCAAAAAATCTATGAGGCGCACGCTAATGACGAACAGAAATCGATTGTGGTATGCTACTAAACTCCCAGCAAGAAAAGCTAAACAAATGATAATTAGTAAAAAAAATACGAAGAGGAACATCACGCAGACACATCGGCAAGAAATAGAGTTGTAGCAACATAGGCTAGAGAAAGCTATTGATAGTGGGACCAAAATGCGTTGCACTATACACACGTCTTCTGAGGTAAAAAAGAATTAGTTCTGAGTCGGTTTTTCACCCAACTAACGAAACTTTTTATTCTGAATACCCGTAAGTATTCAGCTATGACAGGTCGGTGGTCATATCGAGTATAACCCAAACATTCTTTGTATGTAGTAATTGATAAATATCAGTCGACAACCACAGAGACACGAGTCAAATTTCAATCAAAAATGGTTTTGAATTCTTCATTATGATAGATTTAGGTACATAGTGCCTTACTATATAAGTTTGTATACGGGCAATTCCTGCAAAAATAATCATTATATAATCTACTATACTCTAAGAATGACCTATTATATACATTTATTACCTCTGCTAAGGAGGTTATGTTTTTGTCGTGTTTGTCATTTTCTCTCTTTGCCTGTCACCAAGATAACTCAAAAAGTTATGGAGGAATCTTTACAACTTTTGAGGGATTAGTCGGCATGTTAAGATAAACGGATGAATAACTTTTGGTGAAGATCCGTCAACCATTTGTTTGTCGGCTTCTTTATTCTTAGTAGAATAACTCAAAAATTTATGGATGGATTTTTATGAAATTTACTTAAGTCGTTAGGTATACCACGAAGAGTAAATGACAAGATTTCTGTGATGATCTGTTCGTTCGTTTGTTTGTCCCTGTCTATGATTTTATCTTTGTTAGCAAAATAATTCAAAAAGTTATACATGGATGTTTATGGAAGTTATAGGAAGTGTTAGTAGTGTTAAAAGACATAAATGATCAAATTTTGGTGGTGATCGGTTTGTCTGTTGGTGTGTGTGACTGTTATTTATCAACAACATAACTCGAAAAGTTATGAACAGATCTTCAAGAAAATTACACTAATCAGTTATTACTGTCAACAAGCAAAAACGACCAGAATTTCGTTCAGATAGAAATAAATTGGAGTTTCAGAACCATCTTGAATTTTTTAATTGCTTGGCGCAGGTATTCGCTGTCAGTGTGCTCTAGTTACTTATGGATCTATAATAGTTACTTATGGATCTATAATAGTTACTTATGGACCTATAATAGTTACTTATGGATCTATAATAGTTACTTATGGATCTATAAGGTCGCTTGCTCGTTAAAGGGTGATACCGGAAATGCCACTGGAGACGAGCAGAATGTTGAATTTTCATTCAAGATACCCTCTGAGTTGAAAATAATTAAAACTAAACAACAAGACTACAGGGATTTATGTGATGTACTTAATTTTTTGCCATCATTCAATGACGGGCGCAGCTCAGATGAATTGGAACAAAGACTCATCTCTTATATCGTCAGTTGGCCGTTGTAGCGCAGGCATCGATCAGAAGCACATTAGTGGCGAAACTATGATCAGTGAAAAAGGGTCATCACAAATTTCTCGCGGCCATTGATGGCAGCGCGGGCACACTAGTTATTATTTGGCGTTTTGAACAAAACGTCTGTATTAATTCTAATCTCTCTTACGTCGAGTTTTGCATCAAAATCCTGAATATACGGCAGCTAGTTGTCTTGTTTTCATCACATAGAAAGTATGAAGAAAAAACTGGCAATAAATTTAACGTAACGAATCAACGAAAGCTTGGCCTCTGTTGGGGACGTCGGTAGCATGGATACAACCGACAAGGCCTGTACAACAAAGGACTTCCATAAAGAAGCAACAGCCCACGCAGCATCGACTTGGAAGTGGTCGCTATGTCCTAAAGAGCGAAACTCGATCTCTCAATAAGTTCCATTCAAACGCAAAGCAGGATCACCCATGACAACATAACCAGTTCAAAGAATTACCCGTCGATCAGTATGTGGATGAATAAAGAAACGATAAAACTTACAAGTTCTCCACATGCCTATTAGTCATCGGACTATACGGTAGCTATATAAGAAGGTAACTGAAAAATAGATTCTGAACAAATGTTTCAATAAATGGTTCAAAACATTGGCTGAGATTCCAAGAATTATTATCATACTAGTGGACCCGTGCGTGAAGAATTCACGCAATAACATATACGTTTGCCTAATGCCTCTAGGCCTGTGCGGAATCTCCTCTTCTCTTATTTGCTTCCGAATTTTCTTCTTTTCTTCATTGATCCTTTGTCGTGCTGTCATTCTTAGGTCTTCTATATAGACAGGCAGAAGCAACGTCTTGAGTAAAACACTTCAACAAACTTAAACAAAATAGCAGCTTATATACAATGTGTTGGCTCGGTAGCAAGGATACCGTTGATACCGTCTTCCCACCTCATATATCTGTTTCATTTGAGGTGCTC
>LQNS02276620.1:10491494-10501719 GCA_001587735.2 Parhyale hawaiensis
CCAGAGCCTCCAACCTGGGCTAATTTCCGCCTATCTATTTCGTTAAGAGCGTGACACCAAACATATAAATATATATATATATATTTATAAACACACGAAGGTTATTCTTAGTATTAGATTATAGCACTTTGTTTAACCTCCGTAGCCTCAACTCAGGCGTTTCAACAGAGATGAGTGTGTAGTATTCAAATACCACATAATTTGAAGTGTGGCCACGTGCGCTACTACGGGGAGGAAACAAGGCGCAAAGCATAATAATAATAATCTTTATTAAGTACTCATAGACATTACAAAATTGGAATGAAAGATGGTACACAGGAGAATGTTTCTTATTTCTAGGTTACACACAGAGCATGTCGCTGTGATCTTACATATTAGACATCATTACGCCCCATTGCTTGGCCTCCGTCAGGCAACAGGAGACACTCGAGTGGTTGGCCTCTTTCACGGCCTTCCACACGAGAGAGATGAGAGAAGTCTTGCGGACTATAGGTGCGCTATCTCGATCGACAGCCCACCTCGTGGAACAGAAAAGGAAATGCAGAGAATCTACCTAACTTTACAATACTATATAGCCTCGTCAGCAGGAATTGAGGCCAGATGCAACATCTGCAGAAAAGGTACTCGGGTTTGCCCAAATTCCGAGAATTGGTTAGGTAATAGTATTCCTATGACAATGAATACTAAATATTGCACGCATCGCAGTTAACGTTGTTGAGTCATTATTACGCGGCGATTACTTCAAATATCTACAAAATAGTAAAGACCGATACATATTCATATGTTTATATATTTGTTTATCGATGCGTTTGTTTCTATGTCCATTTTCTGCCACGCATTCAGAAAGCACAAAGGCGAAAATTTGGCCAGGTTGGAGACTGTGGTTATATTATCACGCTTCATTGATATCTAATAAGTTGAAAATAGACCAGGTTGTAGTTGGTCACAAAAGTAGCTTAACCCTAGCGTAGAGTTAGGCTATAACGGTAGAGGTGAGGTGCAATGTACCTCAGCCTAATGATTTGCTCATAAATTCATTATTTATTGGTATTTCGAATTAAAAATCAACAGGCATACTCTTCAGACATTCATACATGAGTTGAGATTTAATTAGAATCATAAATTCAATGGTAAATTATAATAAAACTCCATGAAATGAACTCTTCTAAGAGAACTCAACAAAGCATACAATCGTATACATTTTGCACGATAACAGTGGCAGTTTGCTCACAAATGCAGGCAGTGTGCATGTGCTGAGGGAACTGTGGGGCGCCTGCTCTATTACAAGGACTGTACTGTCTACGTACGCAGAACAATCAAGTGTACACAACAATATCCATTCAACGATAAGTATACAATGGACTGCGACTGCATTGATGTAGCCTCATTTAGCCAAGACGGTCATAATTATAATAAATAATGTGTATAGAGCTTCGTCGTTTATAAGTAATCATAACCCTGGGATGAAGTTACAGGCAGATACACAAAATAAACAGACGTTGACACGTACGGGGCTGCCAGCCGTAAGAATGCAGGGTGCAGTGCACTATCGCGCAGGTCTCCCATTATAGGGATAATTTATCATAAAATCTATGGAATTTTCACTTATGTACGGTATTTTCACGTAATTTTTTTCACAAAACATGAAAAATGCCATTTTATGAAAAGTCGCAAGTTTTCAGCAACTCAACTGAAATTTGAAAAGGATAAATATGCAAATTTCTGCAGGGTGAGGTGCAATACACCTCAGGTCTCCCTTTGTGGGGTTAATATTGTGTTTGAATGCACTTGTTGCTCAGCCAGTGTTGAAATGAAAACAATGACGATATCTACAGCTACTTATGCCGCTGTTAAAGAGTCTGATTGCTATTACCGTATTTTTGCCACACAGTGAAACATATTTTGCTCTTAGTTCACAACGTACAAATTGGGTAGATGATGAACGAAGCCCAGGAGAAGTGATTTTTCAGGGACTGGAGATGGAGCAGTTATTTTTTCAGCTTGCTTTTTTCCTTTGAAGAAGTACTTTTCGCTGGACCACAAAAATTTCGATGTACTGAAGTTATATCATCAGAAAGCAATCATATCTTATGAAAATTTGCGTTCGCTGTTGTAGCATATTTTTCAAAAGTATTTTAGTGACGAAAGTATAATCAGGGCAGAGAGGTCATCACAAATTCCTCGCTGTGAAAATTTGACAGCGCGCTAACGTGAGTTTAATCTTACCATAAGCTAATTCATTTTTAACTTCATATATGTTATTTTTCCATGTCCGTCATGTGATCTCGCGCAGATTTCAACATTGTTTTGATTGCGTAAGAAAGTGTTTTTGTGACTACTTTGTGCTTTCTGTAGTGCAATAAACTATTGTTTAAAATGATGTGCAAGTACATGGATGGTCTTTGCATGTGGCATTGCGGCGTTATGATTGCGCTTGGCGGTTAAATTGCCAACTGCCGGTTATCATAGCCGAATGTAGTCGCAGCATTGCAAGACTTTTTCAAAATTTGGAAGTGGAGAAGCTCTTGGCAAAAAAATTATGCTTGGGCAATATCCATCCCAGAAGACTTGGCAGCTCTCAGCTGCAGTCACAGCTGCCGTAGCTTGAGACCTGAGAGAGCCGACAGCGAGTTTTATTGAAGTGCGTATCACCAAGTGCCTATACAGGAGATTCTATCAGTCTTCGAAGGCTAGTGTCCGTGATAGTGAAGTTAGTATTCCATGCCATTTGCGAAGCCGCCATCTCTTTTCGGAAAGCGCATTTCACAAAAACGTTCACTACGTTCTGTGATCTGTCAAAAATCTGCCCATTCACATTTTACAACGTGGATTGAATCAAAAGGGTCAGTAGCTACTAGGGAAATTTCATTTGGATTACATCGACTCGACCAACGCTATCACTCGCAACACAACAAACACAGATTAATAGTATATAGTACAGTCATTATTCAGCATTCAAAATACTTGGACTTGAAAATAATAGGTATGTAGCGGTAGATATTTTATGATTTGTATTGGGAATGAAATGATTTTTGCTTTGTGTGATCCAAGTCTTACTTATATTTGCTTCCTGGTTTCAAGTTTCCAAGCATCACTTCATAGTTAACTCAACTTTTTAAGCGTTTATAAGCATGAACTTGATTTTAAAATACACCTAAAGTCATAAATTAAGTACATTACGAACAGCAATTGTCACAGGGCTTCAGGCTTCCATCCATATAGAAATCGGATAGCTACGCTTCAAACGCATTCTGTGAGTGTAAATAGCATATACTGTAATGTATCTATAGCAGCAATGTTGTAGTTACAACTGTACACACTTATAGTCTGGGTAAACAATTGCTCATAGAGTAAAACATAACTAATGTCTACAATTATATAGAGCAGCAATGCAATACTTCAATTTTATACCTGTAGTTAGCATAGCAATCATCGTCTACAATAAAACACATATATGCATACCCTACGAGCGACGCAAGAGACGTCATCTATTTACAGATATCTACGAGCACTACTCCGCATATACCAGTACATATATTCTCTGGGTGTGAATGGCATACAAGAGATTGCAAGGGCATCTACGATTTGGACACCAATAAACAATGTAGTGAAGGAGCGAGGATGAAGTGTGAGCTACGGTATAAGGGAAAGAGACCATCTCTTAAATGAGTTCCGTAGTGCGCGTGGTGCAATGCTTATGGTAGACCGGAGGCGTGAGATGGAGGTCCGCTCCCCAGGTGGTCAATGTACCTTAACAATTTCGGTTGAGCGCAGAGACATCATATCACACAAACATGGTAATCCATAGAACACGCTTATTGCTTATGGAAATTGGGTGTGAAGCCGTGCATAGCTATGGAGTAACGATGATATTCAGACGCCGTAAGTAAATTCCGTGATATGTGTCCGGAGGGTCATATGAAAACTCTTCACTGTGAAGTAATAGAACGAGACCAAAGATTTTCAGTGCCTAATAGGGACACCAAGTTGCTTTTGACAGACGCTTGCTCAGATGTTCTGACAAAGAGCAACAGATATATTTTTGGCATCATGTAACAAAAAAATGTACAGGTGAAAACAAAGTTACAGCAGGGCTACATCCTGAGACCCTAAAAGACAGGATGTTAGGCAAACAGACAGATAAACGGACGTATTACCACCAAATTTTCAATCTACTGTTCCTATGTCATGCCCAATAGTTTCTGTAAATTTCGTGAAAATACGTCTATAACCTTTGACTTGTGTTGCCAACAGGCAGGTAAACCAAGGGAATATATAACCTCCTTGGAGGAGGTAACGATATACAATACCTACGTAAGCAAGGGAGCATATAGTAAGGGACAGTAAAACAATTATTAAACCTTCATAACAAATAAATTACTGAATCAAAAGGCTTAAATATTAACTTAATTTTAGATATATATTTTGTATGTATCGTGATAAAATTTCCTAAAACTATAAAACATGGTTACGAAATAAACAAAAATAAAATGAAATTTATTGAATTTACAGGAATTGTTAGAAACGTTAAAACACATCCAATGACCAAATGTTGGTAATGATTGGTTGGATATTTGTTTGTTTGACAAATATTAGCCAGAATGTTTGTTAGCAGCGTAACTCGAAAAGTTATGAACGGATCTTCAAGAAAATTACAGAAGCTGTTATTACAGTCAAAAAGGCACAAATTACCAGATTTTTTTGCTGATAAAAAGGAAATCATAGTTTCAGAACTAATTTAAATTTTTAGTTTACGTTGCCTACCTAGCTTGGAGCAGGCAAGCGCTCTCAGAGCGCTCTAGTTTCTATATATTATTATATTGCATTGAGTACCGTAGTTCAAGAATCCGATTCCACAACAAAGGCGATCTCGAAGAGGAAAAAAAACAGGGACACACAATATGCCGATAGAAACGTGAAACCCATGCAATCTACGATTTGGACCCAATAAACAAGGTAGTGAAGGAGCGAGGATGAAGTGCGAGCTACGGTATAAGGATTAATGCACATTTGGACAAGTCGGGGAAAAACAAAGGCAAGTAACATCAGTAGAAGTATAAAGAGGAAGGAAGCAAAGTGGGCTCAAAGGAAAGACGCGGAGGCCTAGCAAAAGCAACGGTAGCCCTATTGTATCTTCCTGGGGTCGCTGCTCCCCATTACATACGACGGGCGAGCTTAACTAACCTCACCCTACGACCTATGACCCATCCAATGACCTCTGAGGGTATTTTATATATATACTGATTATGTATACTATATACGTAAAAAAACATATTGTTCTATAAAATCGGAATTAGATACAAGTTTAGCTTTATTTCATTTTCAATCTATATTTTTCCAGGGAGCAGAAGGCAACATGGGGAGCACGACAGGGTCAGCACGTGGGTCGGGAGTCAAGCGCTGTCGTGCCCTGAAGAGAGCGTGGGAGTGGACGAGCACGACACCGTCGCTATCTGAAGACCAAATTAACACAGGGTCAATGGCAGCATTAGGCCAGCACTTCATTAGTTCCTTGCTACTTCCTGCTACCTGAAGGCTTTATGATGACCGCGAAATTTCGGGCAAGGCAAAACGATGCAATAGCAGCGGCTGGCAGCCCACTTTTGCCAGTTGTGCCAGGCGCACGCAATTATTCCATAAGCCAGAAGTGCCAGGCGCACGCAATTATTCCATAAGCCAGTTGTGCCAGGCGCACGCAATTATTCCATAAGCCAGAAGTGCCAGGCGCACGCAATTATTCCATAAGCCAGAAGTGCCAGGCGCACGCAATTATTCCATAAGCCAGTTGTGCCAGGCGCACGCAATTATTCCATAAGCCAGTTGTGCCAGGCGAACGCAATTATTCCATTAGCCAGTAGTGCCAGGCGCACGCAATTATTCCATAAGCCAGTTGTGCCAGGCGAACGCAATTATTCCATAAGCCAGTAGTGCCAGGAGAACGCAATTATTCCATAAGCCAGTAGTGCCAGGCGCACGCAATTATTCCATAAGCCAGTTGTGCCAGGCGCACGCAATTATTCCATAAGCCATTTGTGCCAGGCGAACGCAATTATTCCATAAGCCAGTAGTGCCAGGCGCACGCAATTATTCCATAAGCCAGTTGTGCCAGGCGAACACAATTATTCCATAAGCCAGTAGTGCCAGGCTCACGCAATTATTCCATAAGCCAGTTGTGCCAGGCGAACGCAGTTATTTCGTCAGCACCTACAAGTTCGACGCAGCTAGCTCTCGTAGACTTGAATGCAAGTAAGCGGTGTATCTGCCATAGGCTATCGTTAAATCTACTGATTTTACAGTATTATTGTTATGAATATTACTACACTAGTATATAATCCAGCAACTTATAAGAAGTTTGTCACTATATATTAAAGGTCAAAAATTTAATCAAACCATCGCTCAATATTGCGGGTTAAACTGGGTTTTAATTCTACATTTCAATTTTGAAAGATATCATCATTATGCAGGAATGTGTCTGTTTCTTATTTTTGGAAAATATGAAAGCTGTATGACAGAAGTCTACAATACTTCATTGTACAGATACAGCTAGAACGCCTTCAATTCTAATTTGTAAAAGTTACGAACAAATAAAACACAATAAGCGCAACTTTCGCTCAGACAGAGTTTTTTTTATAAATAAAAATCCAATCTCCAACGGCACCAATTATCAGCAAATAATGCAGATAACTACGGTACATTTAGCAATTTTGGACACATGAAATAGGCCTATAGACAAGGCCGTGCTTGTACCTCTGACCTTAAAAATATAAAAAAATTATGTTAATAATGTCCAAAAATTTTAAATAAAAATCAGCTAATGCAAAAATCTCAGTTATTGGCTTGAGTCTCTATGAAGATCAGGTAATAATAGGAGACTAGATTAAAGAAATAATTCCTAACAGCTACTCCACCATGGCAGTGATATGAAGATCATAGACAATGTTGATGTGAAGATCATAGACAATGTTGAGATCTGTAAATAACAGTAGTTGTGCCAGTATGTCGATTCTGAAATATCTGCAATCTCGTAGTATCAGTAATAATATCAATATGAAGATTGTAAACACTGTTGTTATTCTTAAGACCAGTAATTGTATTAATATTAAGATTCTAGACACCAGTATTACTATCCAGCAATATCAGTAACTGTGTCAATATAAAGATTCTGAACAACAATGTTGCAATCCAACAATATGTATTGCCGTACTAACTGCGCCACTGTAAGGATTACGGACAGTACTGCTATGATCTAACAATATCAGTAAACATGTTTAGGTATATAAAGATTCTAAGCAAAATGGTGCGACCTAGCAATAGCAGTAATAATGCCAGTATGAAGATCCTGGACAAAGATTGCACGATCCGGAGAGTGGCAGTATTCACAGTAATTATCGTGGCTGCGTACGTGCAACAGCATCATCTGACGATGTGATGCATAATGGCCACTCCAGCTGCTCGGAGATAGATAGGCTGCTTACACGACTATCATAAAAACGCTATAGGCACCTGCCCTCAGTACATTCAACAAGATATTGGAGCTTAATTGGTAACTTAACTTAGCTACCTACCTGATTTGTGTTGAAACGAGTGCGTATTTTTATTATGTTAACCAAGTGTATCTAGTTTAGTTATTGCTAAATTCCTTATTATCCTATATGAGGTAGTTGCACTTTGCATAGGATTCGTTATCAGCAGCTTACAATAATTCACAGTGTGATTTTATTTATTTATAGATCGACATAGTTATTATTTCTTGCCCCGCTTTGGTGAAAATAAGTGAAAATTAGGATTGCTAGAAAATGGTTGCGAAACTATAGATGGAAGTAGTGAAAGTGAATACACGTCTTGTTTTGCCAAATTCAAAACGTAAACATTAATGACGATTGACATCCCTCGTAGCAGTAGGTAGTCACTTCTATAGTCAGCAGTTTAGATCCCCGTTTTCGGAGGAAGACGATATCACAGAGGAATAAACAAGGGACATGGAGCATGTCAATCAAAGCGCGGAACTCATGGGCGACTGTATTCTCATAGAGGATCAACATGTATGGGAACAGCACGACGGGAAAGAAGAGAAATAACATAACAAAAAGTCATCAGTAGGAGCATAAAAAGAGAAGGACGGAAAGGGGCACACAAAACGGTAGCAGCAGCAGCAAGTGCAAGAATGCTGAACTATACACTCCCCTCTCGCATCAAAGCTTTAAGTAATTTAGGTTCACAATGTGCAAAATGAGTAGAAGACCAAAGAAAAAAAGAGTTTAGATATCAATCAGAGCGGAACCAAACAGAGAAGCGAAGGAAACGGGCGTTTCTTGGGATCTACTTTTCAGCTGACATTAATTACTATGTAAATACTTATAGTAAAAGGTGAATTGTTCAATGTTCCAGACTCGATTGCCTTAAAATCCATTCTATGCCGTCTGAGAAGAATCACAGCTTATAATTCTTTTTATGAGAGTAAGAAATTAAGAATCTTTGTATCATTGCACGGATAAACCGAACGATTAGAACCGAATATTGTCTATCTTAGGGATTGAGCGCAGCGTAGTAACGCGCAGTTTTTAAGCCATTATGGGGGAAACAAGAGGGACAACAAAGGTCACAGATCTGCGATTTGCAGTTGGTACTCCATATGTGCTTGTTAATATTCTAGAAGTAGGTATATCCAGTGCAAAACTTTACATAGGGAAGAGCAGATTCAGTTTCGTCCTACCTATGCCTCCTGAGGAGAATTAATAAGCGAATATACGGAACAACTTATTCAGTTCATCCATGTGATATTTATCAATTAAAAGCAAGACAATTTTTTCTATCACTAAAAGGACGCCACTAATGAGGAGAGAGCTGAACTGCCGTATAGCCTTCTTGTGAAGAATGTTGCGCCGCATACCACAAGCACGTCCTGCTCTATCGCCGCGGCACAATTAGAAGCGCAGCAAATACCAGCGATTTCTACGAGTTCTCGATCAGCATCGCAGACACGATCTAAATATTTATTGACAGCATTTAATTCAAGAAAAAAAGCATTTGCATCCGACTGAAGGTGCAGAAAAGTCAGATGAAAGCAAAAGTGTGACCTCGGCCTTATAAGTTGACGTAGTAATTAGGCTTCTTGGGAGTCTACGGACGCGTACAGTATCCGCCAGCGGCACAGGAAGTGATGAATGGAAAGTCTAGGGATGATAAGGTGTCCTTATTCTTCCGTTGTTCATTGCGGTGTGCTGAGATACTTGCCGGAACTGCCTCGGCCGTTGATACGTGCAATAATTAACGGTGTAGACCAGTAGCTTTGAATTTTTTTTTTATTATGTTCCAAGCCTACAAAACGTCTCAATAAGTTATAGCACACTTTCAGAACAAACAAGAACGAAATAATATAATATAATATAGAAATAAACAGCAACTGAAATGTAATATCACATCTTCTAGCATATTTTGCCTTCACACCAAGGAAATAAACATGTATAACGTTCGTGATTTTCCCTCAGGCTGGAAGCACTAGTACAGACAATCTGGCAGAATTTGTCATGTTACGAAGCTTATTAAGACCTCAGTATATATATATATATATATATTGTGTGGTGTGTTTTCGCCAATTGTGGGATTTGTATTGACTACGAAGACTGCTATGCTGACGTGCAGCCTTTTACCTACGACAGGGTTGTAAACTGTCGCCCCCGGTACATCTGCGTATCTGCAACGTGCAGTAATTGGAGTTAATGTAGCAGACTGTAGTTGAATATATATATATATATATGCTAGGAGAGTTTTCAAAAGTCTTCTGGGTTTTACTGTATGTTTAATACACCCCAAGCTTTCGAACTACTAAACGTAGCCCGTCTTCAAGGGAACGAAACTTCAAACCTATCAGCAGAACTACGAAATTTGTATACAACAGCTGTATCATGGCTACCGATTTGAAAAAGCTAATGCTATATCGGAAAAACAATGAAATTTGAAGCAAAGAATGAAAGTTCATTTCTGGTGAGACTAAAGAACACGGCAGTAGGCTTCAGAAAATTGAACATAATTATTAAATGAATTTGGATTACAATGTGAGTGGAAAGCTTCTAGAAGTCGTCTCGATTTTGGATTAGATTCACTCACATTCCACTCACATTGTAATCCAAATTCATTTAATAGACATGTTCAATTTTCTGAAGCCTACTGCCGTGTTCTTTAGTCTCACCAGAAATGAACTTTCATTCTTTGCTTCAAATTTCAT
>LQNS02276620.1:10501769-10513071 GCA_001587735.2 Parhyale hawaiensis
TACGTTTAGTAGTTCGAAAGCTTGGGGTATATTAAACATACAGTAAAACCCAGAAGACTTTTGAAAACTCTCCTAGCATGAATATACCTGGGTGTCAACGTATATTTCAAGAAATTCATATGTATATATATATATATATGCATTTTAGCACAATAGACAATACTTAACGAAATGTTAAAATTGTCAGAACTACAGGGCTCGATCATACAGTAGATGGGCATCATCATTCAGTTCTGTGAAGGACACACCTTATGATTTTTCGATACGGCATAGCTTTTCGGAAACAAAGGGCTCAATCACAAAGACCTGCGTGGACACTGCAAGAAGGTAGACCTAGAAATTTTACGGCATGCTGCACGGCTGGTCTTAACTACCCTACCCATTGTTGTGACTTTATATTGCATGGGGATGCAATAGACCATTTGTGAGTGGCACCTACTCCTCAACAATGAATGAGATACAGAGAATTCATTAGTTGATTCAACCAAAAGCTTCAATCAAAAATGATTAAGATTGGATTAAATAAAGTGTCCATTGTTTGAAATATACTAAGAACAATTATTTTCTTACTCTCAACACACACAAAAAGAAAATATAACGTTAAAACCTTGATTCAAGTAACTAACGAATTCTCTTTTTGTAAGTGATCATTCAAGGTAAGATTTTCTTAAATTTTGATGATGCAAATACAGTTGATTTTCGATACGCTCATGGGACGAAGCCTCACTAAAAAAAATTCATACGCGAATATTTTGGTGATACCACACGCTGAAAATAACAGGCTTAACGGTGACCCGCGGCTACTCTGAATATCAGGGAATGGACAGATCTACAAGGTAGCATACATCTAATAAACGTTCAATTTCACTGGTGTAAAGATCTACAAACTTTGTCCGAGATATAACTGTTGGATAACGGGTTGGGGTGCCAAAGGCCGATCACAGTAACCAGTGGGCCCAGTACGGGCTTTAATTTTCCATTCTGTCATTTGCCTCTCTTCTGTGATAAGTTTTGAAATTATTGCTATTGAGTTCCTAGTATAAGTGTTTTATGTACAGCGTTTGCTACGATCCAGTGAGATAAAGAACTGCAGTAAGTAGAACGAGGAACGTATGGATGAAAACGTAAGACTGGCAAATAAAAGAAATTATATTATGACTAGTGTCCCGAGCCGTCATTGTAAATGACGGCATATTGGGTTATTAAATGACTGGTGCACGTGTGCGATAAATGACGGCAGTAAGTTAGCCCTTCAGGAAAACCCCCCGCTGGCTTCCTCATTTTTCCCCTATCTAATACTGAAGAAAAAGATTCCAAGGTACTCAACTTTTTTTTTTCGCCTTTTGAAATCTGAATTTTCTCCTATCTTATTAGTTGTATTTTTCCCCTATCTAATACTGAAGAAAAAGATTGCAAGGTACCCCACTTTTTTTCGCCGAAAAAAAATTGCTAGGTACCCCACTTTTTTTTTACATTTTGAAATCTGAATTTTCTCCTATCTTATTCCCATAGAGCGTGACAGGAGAGATATAAATATATAAATAAATAAAAAAAACACGACGTGAATTATTATATAGTAGATAGATTGCAGCCCAAACCGCAAGCAAGGGTACTTGGTATGGTATGGTGTTCATCCTGAGGCAATGAGTGTTGGGGGGGGGGGGAAGCGACCGCTCGGAACATGTGAATGTTGTATAAGGTTGCGTGAGGCCGTGGGCTGTGAGTGTCTGGAGTTAGCTACTGCTAGAAATCTAGATAGATCATTTATTTAACACCCCTAGCCAATACTACAGCATTTAAAAAAAAGAAACGTGTAGAGAGTTGATAGATAGGTTCTACCCGTGCAGGGAAGGTATTCCCACGCCGGATGAGCGAGCAGGGGAAAGAACAAGAGGTCTCCTAAGTTTGAAAAAGCAAGTTTGGCCAAAGCTGCGGGTGAAATAACCCTGAGAACACCAAGGTAAAATCAACACCAAAAAATATTCTGGCCAATTCATTGCCGCCCTGCATGGTTTTTTGCATCTGAGATGTCAAGGCACAGTCAGGCAATATCATTAAACCTACCGCAAAGAGACTATTTATTTAGTCATCTATCAACATTAGGCCTTATACAACCACGACCACAGAGCCAAGTAAGGTAAAGAGCGAACTGAACGGCGTCGGAGCGCTTCATATCAACTGGTATTTTATTAGGTACCTACTGAACGATTACAATAATGCTCAATATTATTGACTAGATTTATATACTTTAATTAAGTATGGCGGCGAACTGTTCGATGTAATTGCAGCCATATGGAGAACTCTTAGCTTTGCAAGAACAAAATGACTGGGGCTATTTCCATCGGTTATCGTCTGTCTGCTGCAACTCATCTGTTTTGAGTTTCTCTTAAATAAGAAAAGTTCTTCCTGGTAATAAAGCGTATCTACGTACTAACTTTGAAACGGACACAATAACTGTTTGAATTTCTGGACTGGCTATACTGTACAGAGATGCAACCAATCAACAAAAACAGATACCGCGAAACATTTTTTTTTCAATAGATTCCGAAACAATACTATTTGGAAACACCCTTTAAACAGAAATAAAGAGTATACATATTGTAGATTTAGCAGCTTAGCAGTGCCTACAAATATTTTCATTGTACGTAAAATAAAATGGGGAAACCTGTGATTTCACAATTGCCCTAAAATTTCTGGATTTTGTGTGTAGGACCCTGCAGGAGCGTTTGGTTAGATAAATTGTATTCGTACCGACGACGTAAAAGAGACCATGCAAGATGCACGAAGCAACAGGAGGTATGGTAGGCGAAGATCGTTAGGTTATGTTAATGGGGTAAAGGCTACTAGCAATGCGTGAAAAATAGTCACACGGAATCTCTGAAATTCAGGGGCGCCGGGGAAACCACTATTCATTACCTCCACAACAGTTCGAAGCTACATGAAGAAAATTTATTAAATATGTAACAATAACACAAAAAACAAGAAACCTAGGCACGGTGCATTACACCAAGAGGGTACATTTCCCAGACCCACGTAGTATATCTTCCACGATGACTGGAAATTCGCAGTTTGCATAGAAATCAATCATTATTATATATATAATTGACATCTCCCATTACACGCCTATTGGATTCTGCGGCGGTTACTTGGTGCTGAAGAGTTGCATAAGGATAGTGGTTCTTAACCTTTTTGGAGGTACCGAATCCCTCAAGTTCCATACATGCATTCATCGAACCCTTCGTACTAAGGAAAATAAAGTGCGTTTTTTTCAGATTCAAAGCATGTATATAGTAGCATATACTGTATTAGTGCGCAAACTGTACTATGGATGCATCATTTCCACAGAAAATCGCTGATTCAGACTTTAAGAGAACAAAACTAGCAAGCAGAGCGATGACGTCGCGAATCATACGAGTGGGGTGAATCAAATCGTCAAACCCCTGAAACTGACTGCACCGAACCCCTGGTGTTCGATCGAACCAAAGTTAAGAACCACTGCATTAGCAGAAGTGTTTTGGGAAAAACTCTATTTTGGTATCCTCCATTATGAGCTCATATCGCAGACTTCTTTATATGAAAGTGAGGCATAGTTTTTAAATAGAATTTATTCTCGCTTGAGAGATTGCTGCAAATAATATAAATTATTGCGTATTATTTTGCAGTTATGATGTTCTCGGTATTTGCTTACCTTTCTCTCATAGCATGGTTCATGTAAATTTAAAATAGTGCTTTTCCTACGAGAAAGGAAGATTAATTCATGAAAGTAATCGTTTATACATTATATATACATTGTAAACGCTAAAAAAACTGTAATCCGTATCACGTATAGATGTACGCGGCCCATGCGCACAATTTTCCCTTATACAGTTCTGTATTAAAAAAAAACATTTTAAAACCGAAACCGAGGAAGCTCTGTTTATTGAATACAATGCAAGTTAAGTTAAAAACTCTTCAGTTCTGAGCTTTAATCTACATACGGCGCGCCTGCCGCGGATTTGCTACTGTACTGTTATCAGACACGATTATTTCTGCCTCTTCGCTCGTACCCTGCGAAAAAAAAAGAAGATATACACTTCGTCTACCTTCACTCCACTATTAAAGGGACAAGCAAAACTGCAGAGGCATCTTTAGAAATTGAACTAAGCTCACGCGCACACATACATGATACACATTTCACAACGACAGTCCCATGGCATGTACGTTTCATTGCTGCGTTCAGATAGCAACGAATGGACGACGGCTTGGCAACATGAGCACGCACAGCGAGAGGATCGCAACAGCAGACGCATAGCAATGACATTTCATCTCAATGGCCCCAGATGGCCAGACTGAAGTGTCATGCAGGGGCACAGTGATTGTGGTCACCATAATGACGGTCGCTTCAATGCCGGGCGAAAACTTAACGAGTTTTTTCTCCGCTGAAGGCAATGCACCTGCAACAGGCAGGCAGCGCTGCGCTCTGGATGGAGAGCTGGACGGAGACTGGAAAGTGACTGCAAATGGCATTTTTGCAGGGAAAATGGAACAAGTCGGGAGACTAGATAAAGCGTCAGCCTCAGATACGTTAAAATTGGGAATCTGTCAATTGGGAATCTGTCGCATTTTGTCCACAAACTAATGCGAGATTGACTGACGGGATCTTTAGGCCTACGTTAATTTTAGTAGGTAAATGAAAGTTGGTACTCCTGCAAGTGAACTGTCCACAAATGCATGCTGCTTTAATTATATGCAAGTAATTATTTCATTACAATAACCAAATGAAAAATAGGCAGTCGAGAAACTTTTTGAAAAGTAATGTTTTAAGAAGTTAATAGATATATATTAAATATACACAAACAGTGAATGGTTTAAAAAAGGGTCATGCGACAACTTCGACCCCCGACCAATCCCGTTTCTGGTTAGGGCGAGTACCTCCACAGTAGTGTCCAAATGCCGGAAATGCCGACTTAGCAAGACAACCGCCACCACAACAATCCGCCTGTCTGGCAGAGTTAGAGAGGCTCCACATTTCGTGCTATTACGCGAGAGGGTGAAATTTTTTAGCATTTTTTCAATGCTGCTATGAAGCCGAAAACATCCCAACTACAGCAGTCCCTTGCAATCTTAATGCGTTAAGAACCATGGTTTCTTCCTAAGAACATTTCAAATAATGCTATCCCAATCGATATTTTAGCTTGTTCTCACATGGTTGACACCCTTCACAGTCCTAAAAGTCTATTATGTCACATTCCCAACAGTGCTGCACCAATTAAACACCAATGTGAATGGCGGCGTACAGCTAGGAGACCAGCTGTACCATACAGCTACGAAGCACGTACGGTAGGTACCGGAGGAATAATCCTCTTACCCTGTGGAGGTCAGCAGCCGGTGATAGACCGGCCAGCTGGCTCAGAAATAAGAGGTTGTTTCGTCACCTGAGCCTTTCGTTTGGCGAGCACAGAGGAGCTTTATTGCGACACAGCCTCTCGATGGCCGTATGGAAGGTACATCGTACGCTGCTGCATGAATTTTAAACGGCAGGAAACAATGCAACGCTGTCATGGTAATTGAAAGGCCACAGAAATACACTGGCCCTCAGCTTCACTTGGCATTTGTTTTAGGGCGAAGTGATTTTTCTTTTCTTTTTTGAAATGTTGCGTCGTGTTGGTAGTTAATCAATGACACTTGATACATGTGTGTATACCTACATCAAGCAAATGCCAAGAGAAGATCCACGCAGGAGGAATAATGAACAATATAGGCCAGTAACCTACATGAAAAAATTAAACTATTGAAAGTTTACTGCAATGACGCGGAAATATATTTATTTTTTGTCGTAGAATAAAAATGTAAATACTAATACACGGCGCGTGCCCTCTATATGTGCTCTAGATTCCACCATTTATTGACACACAGATTAGAAAAGTTTAGGTTATTTGCTTTATAACACATGCGTTATCTAGTTCATAAAGTATTAATCACGGAGAAACCGCAACTTAGGCAGTATTTTACATACGATTTTCAAGGAGTCAGCACTTTTAATACTATGACGAAATTACCGAAGTTACTCCTACCCGCGACCAATTCGCGCCCACATTGTGCGCAGAAATAATCCAGATGGCAGATACGTAGCCCACGACTGAAACTTTCGAGCTCAGTTTTGTTCAGGTTAAATAAGATACGGCGAGTAAATAACCGTCTTGGGTCACAGAAATAGGAGGTTAAAGGTTAACGCCGCGCAGTTAAGGGAGCCAGCTGCGGACTGGAGGAAAAAAATTGAGAGGAAACATTTCACTGTCAGGCCGGGCCGGCAGCAAGTATAAACACCTGCGAAGCGGCCTCGTAACGAAAATAACCCCTGTAGTTTTATTATTATTATTATTGTTACTGCATCTTCCTATATGTAGCTACTGCAAAAAGTTCCAAAAGAGTAAGGGTAACAGACAGAACATCGTATGTATATATTGGGTGGAGGCCATTAAGGCAACACTATGTCGAGAAAAACATGGAGCCTACGTACAAGTGTCTCCACACTGAACAGCAAGTCAGGTAGGTAAATAGAGGAAGGGCAGAAAAAAGCGTTATTAGAGTAGGAGTATTAACCAAAGAAAGATGCGTCGATGGCCTTGGTAAATATGGGATCCCCTAAAAATGCCTCTCCCCGTAAAATACAGAGGCGAACCTAAGCTAATTTTTGCATCAGAACAGTTTCTTAACCAGTAAGTATTGGAAAGGATTCACATTATTATTTAGTTGGCCCCCCATTCGCTTAATGCCAAAAACGACCATTAAATTTCATTTCAGATACCGCGATTCTTACGAATACTTTTTCTGAAAAGTTTTGCCAGGTTTGCGTTCTAGTAAATTTTCATTATTATTATGTATTTTCATTCAATAATTATATCTAAAATATATCAATGCATCTCAACAGATGAAAATGACCTCAGTCTCCGTTAATAAAGTGCACGATAACACGGGATTGTGGGAAGAATGTCGAAACGATCTACAGAACAGTTCAAGAAATAGTCAAGGTTAGCACCATATTTGGGATGAATGAAGTCGACTGCGGGTAGAATATCGTATGAAAGGTATAATTTTATGCAAATTTTTGGTGAGTGTCAGTTTCTGTCTCCATTGGCTCTACGCAGGAAATTTAATCTCTTTCTAGCAATTAATTAGGGAAAAAGTTTCATTTTCCGATGATTTTTTCGATTTTGAAATTTATGTTTCGTAGGAATACTCTCGTTGACGACTGCAAAGGAACAGTGGGTGAAAACGTGTATACTCGTTTCTGCGGAGAGTGAGGTTAAGAGAGGAAGAGACATGGAGCATCATATGTCTAGGAAAACTGGGAACTCACGCATAGAACACCACGAATGCGAATGAGCTGAAAAGAACATTTAACGATTATTAGCAGAGCAGAAAAACGAAAAAATAAAGTGGACAGGGAGAAGAATTCAGAAGACCTAACTGTAATGCATAAAGGACTTCAGGGTCAATCCACCCACATAATGGACGCACCTTACCCTTACGCAGACTGGGCCAACCTGATCGAACCAACGTTAACCTGGTGATAGCCCATCACGTACCGAAGGGGATAACAACGCACAAAAATTTCATTTCATACCTACGGCTTCCAACAACTTGACAAGAACTAAATTACCTTTAGACAATGTAATAAACAATACAAGATGGATCAGATGGATTTGGTCGGACTCAGACTCCTGGGACAGCCAATTTCCCTCACTTTTTTGACTCCAAAAATGTTCATCTCCAGCCCCGACTCATTTTATTAATAGGATAGAACCATTTTCACAG
This sequence comes from Parhyale hawaiensis, assembly GCA_001587735.2. Lineage (NCBI taxonomy): Eukaryota > Metazoa > Arthropoda > Malacostraca > Amphipoda > Hyalidae > Parhyale > Parhyale hawaiensis. Next base: position 10,509,567 of record LQNS02276620.1, read on the forward strand.
ACTCTGGCTCCAATTTCAGAGGTAGGTCAGCCACTTCATTTCTCCAAAGCCAACTCCTCGTCCACAAAAATATGGTTAACTTTTTATCATTTTTTTTCAGGGGGGGGGGGCAAGGTGTAACTTGGAAAACAGGCAGCAGAAAAGGGCCGTTCCATACATGTCATGGTTGAGTGCAGAATTTTTTCGTTTTTTAATAAAACGTAAATATCGCAAAAAAAGTTGCGCAAGATTGTCCGAGCATACAGCGACCATGCCTCTATTTTTCTCTATTTAAGGCGTAAGCTCAGAAATAGGTGACGTGCATGAGCAAATTCTTAGCCATAAAAGTTTTCGAACAAGAAATAAACCACAAGCATTTTGCGAACAACTAGTGAGTGCGCGAAGTTTCCTTCCATAACTGTTTTTTTTCTTGGGGAGGGGGGATAAACGAGGCGTGCGTAGCTTTCGAAACGCACAGCGCTGATGCACTAGTCTTAGCAACACACGGCTTTTCCAGCCACAATTTATAGAAACACGTGGCGCATGTGCACCGTTACTGTCACTTTCAGCGTAAACAGAACACAAGTTTCGAATACGGATAGAGCAGGTAAGTCGTCACTGGAATTTTTTAGCAAAACAAATCGCAAAATTTCGGAAATAGGTAGCGCAGCTGCACAGTTACGTGCACTGCAGCGCCAGAGCCCGAAAGGTCAGAGTGTGGCCTATCGAGAGGCCAAACCTGCGTAGGGTGCGAAGGTCGGTCGGCGACAAGTACTCCGGCGACCACCGCCACCACCCCCCTTCCTCTCCCTCCTTTACGCCCTATGGAGGCCCTCTCCACCTGAAGAAGAGGTCACATGAACTTGCGAATTGTACTGTGAAGGGTAAACGGCTAACTCACTAGGCACATAGGGAAGCACTTTGGGCACTCATGTTTCCACTAGTTGTGTAGAATAATAGTAATAACATCAGAGTGGTTACGTCATTAAAAGTTAATCGTATAGGATAGTAACAAGTGATGAGTCGCCAAAGCACCCGTCCTCCGGAATCGTAATAAGGGAAGTTATAACTGCTTACTCGTAAATTATAATAGTTATTTAATGAACGGAGAGAGCTTAGTGGTCACTAGTTTTATAGAAAAATGAGAATGGGATAGTTACCCGGGCACTAAGCGTGATGATTCGAACAAAGGGCTGAGTCAGAAGTAGACAGGGTGAGCATTTTTGCTGGAAATAGTTAAGTTCACTAATTCTGTATAAGATACAGGCCATTATCCTGATGTCTTCAAAATGAGCTTCCATGATCTATCTATGTGTAATTCAAGCTATTCAGTTTTTTTTCAAAGAAACGTGACAAATAAGTGATGAAATACATGATATACAACTTCTCCAGGTTATCCGCGAAATTTCTCAATATGGTCGTTTTTTTAGGAGTAAACAATGATAGAGCCATTGGTGAGGCTTCAGAATCTGGGACAAATTTTGAAGATACACACACTTGGCTCTGCTGGTTATGTAAGGCTTATGAGAGAAAATTCTTTGAAGGAGGCACAATTGTTTTAAAGGAGGCCCAACTGAACGTAGGGCAATATGTCTTGCATATACAAACACTGGGCTGACATTGGAAGACTCATTATGGACAAAAACATCCCCAGGAAGAGACGGTTTTAAGCACCAGAGGCAAGCTTTGAAGATCCGCACTTTACACGAATGACAAATCACTGGAATTTGCCGTTAAATACGAAGAATGAACATTAACAGCCAATGCTTTTAGAAATTTTGCAGACACACATTGTGGCTCGGCGCGACTCTTCACCTCTCGCGTGACCGTAAGAATAACATTAAAGCCATAAGCACATCCACTCCATCATCCCAGCAAACGGCAACACATTGCCACTCAAGACACCTGCAAAAAGAAGAAACTTGGAGAGCGACGCTTCTGCTCGAAGACCCTGCGTGCCGGAAGACATTACCGTCCTAAGTGCTTCTAACGATCAACTTGTCCAAATGTGACTAATGTTTTAACTTAGCCCAATAGGTATGGGAACAAATTACGAGATTTTGGTGCGCCTTACGAAGCAATGTGGCTGAGATTGATTGTGGTAATGGCTAGCTATCATTATTATTATAGTCATAGTTTTACCACCGTATCCACTCTATGTTTGATCCGTACGGTGCAGACTCGGTCCTTCTACATAGCTCAGTAGGAATATTTTATCTCGGCATTCCTGCCGGAAAATATCGATTCGCTCAGTGCGCTACTACTAGCAGAAAAATGCTCAAAGAATAGAGAAAGACACTCGGGTGGACGGCCCTATTCGAGGCCTTCCACACGAGAGAAAGTAGAGAAGTCCCACGAACTAGGTCGGCTGTCTCGATCAACAGCCCACCTCGAGGAACAGAAAGGGAAAAATAGAGAACCTACCCAACTTTACAAAACTAACCTCGTCTGCAGAAACTGCGGCCAGATGCAACATCCCCAGCTGAGAAGGCACTCGGAATGGCTAGCTAGTTTTGTCCAAAGTTTGGATCTCCAAACCCTCGGCGACGGTGTTCCAAAAGTGATCCTTAACAAAGGATTGCAGTTAAGAATGATTAGTTTTATTTATACTTCTGGCCACCAATCGCCGACAAAGGTGATCTAAGCAGCGGAAAGAACAAAGAATATAGGCATGACTGAATATCTGACACCACGTCAGACAAACCTAAGAACTCATGCATACAGGATCACCACGCATGAGGAAAGCAAGTTGTGAGGAAGAGCTAACAAGGAATGTGAGAGTAGTAAAAATGAGGGAAACAAAGTAGATATCAAATGAAGTATGTCCGGTAAGTTCAGACTCAAGTTAGGGTTAGGGTTTACCCGATTTCTGCGTAATACAGATGACGAGGAACCTAATGCTGGAGCCACATGGCTTATTCTTCCGGAAAACTTGGCGCAAGAATGAGCAGCTCGCACGTCGTTCATGCTACCGTATCTATGCTATCAGCTTTAAATATGTATCGGAGAGACACATCAAATTGCACGCGCGAATGCCTATATGGCCCGGCTTAATAAACCTAAGTTTGATATTCTTGGTACCGAATAGGGAGTGACCCCTCCACCTCTCACCTGCCAACGATCTACTTTCTTTCAAACTCGTTTCAGTTTCGAGGTATTCATCCCTAAATACGAAACAACTGCATGCTGGACGGATACGACTGGGTTACCTTATTTTGGACTTGAATAAACTATTTCAAAAACAACGGAAAAAGTTCAGCCGAATCTAGGTTACTCATTAATAAACTCGTAAACCAGTGAATCGCCTTCACCGACAGAATTTGACTGTCAACTAACATGATAAAGTTTTAACTCTATAGAGCTTCTTCGCTGGATACAATCGTGTCGAACTGGATTCAGATTTTATTCTTTGAATAATTTGGAAATATATATAATGTATTTCAACTCCATGAATTTGAATGTACCTCGAATTAGAGTATCTCATGGCGTAAGACCATCACCAACGCTGCGGAGGGGAGGGGGGGGG
>LQNS02276620.1:10513079-10530153 GCA_001587735.2 Parhyale hawaiensis
GGCTGCAAGTGTTGAGACAGCAGTTTTGGCATTTTTCACATCTAGGTCAACTCACCGGAATGTCTGCAAAAAATTTTGATGATAGTTTAATTCCTCTTGACAGTTTTTGACTGGAAAGACCTACCAACTAATATATATAGCGTACACGCAGAACAAAAATATTATCACCTCTCTCACTTAGTTCGCGGGTGATAACTTGAAATGACAGTAATGTGCACTGGCAGCCGCCTGAGATATTTAGCAGCAAGTCTTAAAAATTTAGTTAAAAGACCACGATGTATCTACAGTTAATATGTGCATTCATTCTATGCAAGCTGTGCATTTTCGCTGAAGTGGCAGGGGTAGTAGTATTTTCCTAGCATACCACTGCACTTACAATAAAATGTGATCCAAGCAGTGAGGCTCTGTGCGGCCGCCGTGGACGTAGCACACTACGAACGACCAAGAGTGCAATGACATTGTCTGGAGTTGGTCAAGCGCGCTACGGACAACAAGCGAGGTACAAAGCATCTCAAAGAGACGAAAAAGGAAAAGAGGAGGAGACAGAAGGAAGACACTCGTGTGGACGGATTCTTCCGTGACCCTCCGCATGAGAGAAGCCAGGAGCCCCGCAGAATAGGTCAGCCAGCACGATCGGCGGCCCACCTCGCGGAGCAGAAGAAGTACAGAGAACCTACTTAACCTTACAAGCTAAGCTTCTCGGCTGCAGCTGCAGTCAGATGCAGTATCTCCTGCGGAAAAGTCATTCAGGATCCTTTGGCGCGTAAAGCCCTAGATATTCTGACGGGTATAGGGTACTCAGAATATTCCCCTCTCCAGGGGTTCACTGAAATGGTACTTTTCCTTTTGCAGTCTTACGGGAGAAACGAGCCTATGTAGCGAGGTAGCGCAGTTACAATAAATAAGGTTAAATATATAATAAAAAGTTAGCTTCACTATTAAAGTTACTGGCAGTGCCCAAAGCAGGAGATATTAAATGTCGAAGACGCAGCAGCTCCACGTCTTAGAATTTCAAAGGTGAAATTAATAGTTTCACGTTGGCGAACATAAAGAAAGACCTTGTACGTGCGATTAGAACACGTCGCGACAATCGCTTTCCCTCCAAGTTGCGGAGACACGTACACGGGCTGTGTGGAGAGAGCTCCAAGTTGGGCAGGTTCAAACATTTTATTTAATACAACAAATGCATGAATATCAATTAATACAATTGCAACAAGGTTGAATAAAAGTGAAAACTAAACTAGGAACGTAAACTTAAGCCGTTAATCTTAGAACACTATAACCATGGTAAAATCTAACCTGTACCTAGGTACACCATGCATACCGATAGTGAAATATGGTTTGTGTTCCAGGATTAATTTAACAAAATGAAACACAGGTGAGTATTCATAAAAAGAGAAGCGCAATTTGAAAGGGAATTTTATATACGTAAGACCGTGTTTTTGATTTCTGACATTGTATAAGTAATTCACCCTCGATTATTATTATTATTAAAACTTCACTATAGTAAAAGGAATCTGGAACGTTGAAAGTGATTCATAATAAGACGCTTCAAGCAGTAAGGTTGAAGTTCGATAGAATTCTAACGAATTGGAAGCTAACTTTTATCAACAGAATACAAAAGTAAACGATGCTTTAAAGGGATTGCAAATTAAGCTGAATACATAATTTTGCGTCACTTTGACTAGTTACATAAAGTAGTGCTTCAACGTTATGTACTACACTAGACAACTAAAATTAAAATCAAATGTAACACAAAGGTTATCGTACAACGTCATCGAAGCAAAAGAAAGACAATATCGCATAACACGGTATTTTGAACTACAAACAATCCGCAGAACAAAATTTCAGAAGCACGGATTTAGGTACCTAGCTATATACAATAACTCAGTCATCAAAAAAACCTTCCTACTAAGTAAGGGAACAGACAATCGGTGCACATAATTCTACGACTGTAAGTCACAGTAGGAATCAAAAGTTTACGTTAAATTCGGTATTCAGTTGCACAACTCACAGTTCACAGTTCTGCAATAATTAACCCTAAACCGCCGAGTGCCAACTTTTCTCCAGGTTTAGACTAATGTCATTTCTTCGAGACACCAAATTTTGGTCCGTCAATTTAGGGTAAAGTTATCGAAAGAAAACGACTGCTACGAAAAGTAAATTGAAAGACAATGAAAAACCGTACTATTTTGTACAAAAATAAAACAAAACGCTGCAAATACATTTGGCCAAAACTAAGATACACACTCAACAAAGGTAATGGTATCGAAGTAATGAAAACTGTCGTACCAATCATGTGAAGCAAGATATTGGACACCACCATTTCCTCCAACTATAAATTAACACGTGTAGGTATTAACGTGTTGTCCCATGATTCACATCGCCCACAGTTTAACACCCAGCAACAATACCAGAGTCCAGTAGAAAAAGAAGAGAGATGATTGTCATACCAAGAAAGGTATACATGACATTCGACACGCCCTCTCAGCAAGACCAAAAACAATTAACAATTGCCATGCAAAAGCACGGAGCAGCTACAAAGAGCGCGTGAGCTTAGATGTACAGGTGATAAGAAGTGACAGCCAGCTGCAAGCAGGGCTATTGACACTCACGACACACCCGTGACAGCGTGCGACAGCTGGAGGGTCGGTCAGTGGTGGGTGTATCTTACCAATGACCCATAGATATTAGCATTGACCCATAAATGTCTTACCATCGATGCATGATTTGTAGCTACTATTTAAGTATGAATTTTTACCATTGACCCATACCCATAAATTTTACCCCTGATCTGTCAATTTCTTACAATCGATCCATAAATGTAACCTTTGATAATTATTATTATTATATTCGAGTAGTTTAAGTCTATGTTTTCACAACTAACACGATCCAACAGAGGTAGAAGGAAGGGACGATGTATAGTATGTGGATAGAAAAGTGGAACACATGCACGAAGGTGTTCCAATGGAGGATCAACCCGCATGAGCACAGCAAGTCGGGAAATAAGAGGAAGAATAGATGGAAGTAAGATCAGTAGGAGTATGAAATCTGAAGCAAGCAAAGTGAGCACGGAAAACAGACGTCCTAAAGGCCTAGCTAATGGCTAAGATAACCTATTTAACCTTTGATATATGAATATCTTTCCATCAATAAATAATCGGGCTACTGGCCCTTATTAATTACCATGGATCCATAAATTTCTCTACAGCGACCTAGAAATATCTTAAGAGAGGCTCATAAATTAGCCATTAATCCCAAAACTTTTTACGACCGACCAAGATGTATCACATAAATTTCTTCCAATTGACCAATAAATACCTTACCCTGGACGAAATAAAATTGACCGTTTATCCATAAATTTGTTTTTATCAATGTTACTACGAGTGTTCTACGAGTCTTACCACTGCCTCGTAAGTTGTTATGCTGACCCATGAGAAACAGGTGGAGCTTCAAAAACCCCTAAATCACAATTTTAAATAAAAGCTTATTTGAGATTACATAATCTCGCTATGTAGTGATTTCCGCACAAAGTTATTCAGACCATTAAGACGTAAAGTACTTTTTTTCGCATAACAATGGCACTATTATTAACTCTCAGAAAAATAAAAAGTGAGTTAATGAGTTGAGGGGCGGTTTCAAAATCATCATGTAATTAAGTGCCGTAACGTACACGGTGTTACTTTATCAGCTATGGGCTTATCCTGAGCAGTCGTTTTTTTTTTAAATTTAAGAAAAAATATTGCCTGGGAGTTATAATTCCAATTGCATTTGAAGTGAATTACTTCTAAGCTAACTTGCTTATCTATTCATTATATACAAATTGAAAAAAAACTGAACAAAGTTACAACCGTAGCGGATAGAGTAACCTCACTTTATGGTGAGAAAAATTATTGGGGTGCGGACTCTGATATCAGAAGATAATTCTATGATGCATGTTTTGTAGTGAACAGTTTGAGCTCGAACCATGGAAACATATTCCAAAATTTACAGTAAAAAACGCTTTTCGAAAATGTAATGAGTTAGCAACGTAATCCTTTGTCCGGGAGCTGTGTCTGTGAGGTCAACAGACAATGAATGAACTGTTAAGTGCATTGCCGCTCACTCAAATCGATTTTGTATTAATTATTGTAGAGTGAGAGTGGAACTTTGTTTAGGTGCTGGCTTTAAAATGACGTCACACACGCCTGATTGTTTTGTCAACCAACAATTTCAAGTGAGTTGTTGATGAAGTAAGCACAACGGAACTTTTCCAATAGGTATTAATGAACACTTTGTCGGAGTAGCCATTGTCTCTTTATTACTATAAGAGAGAGTTGCAAGGTTAAAACTCTTTTAAGGCTTCTTATTCACATTCCCTACTTGCTATCCAAAGAGGGGAAAAAGGTAACTGCATAAGATAGGTATGTCAAATAATTAAGATTATATTCCTGGTCTAGCACGATACCCACATCGCATGATGTGATCCCTGAAGTGAGTAGTATGCTTAGTAAAACGAAGAACACACACAAAACAACATGCAGGAAAAGCGGTGAAGTGGAAGCAGCTAATCCAGCGGGCAAAACAGTGTGACAACAGAAAAAAGACGATTAATAAAAGTATGTAAAGCGACATGAATGCGGAAAGAAAGATGCCCCCAGAAGATGTAAAGACGGCAAAGGTCCTTGTGGAGGTGGACTCACCTGCACATATGAGACGACAGGCTACATGGTAGACCTCTAACCTCTGACTTTTCGCGGATAATGTACGAGTAGTAAAATTAGGACACCTCTGAAGCAAATAATAATGGGAATTAATTGATACACATTATTTACGGCACATATATTGTCCAGAATTACTTGTTATACCTGTAGGTACATATTTTGTCTCTCGCATCCGAACAGTTAGCAATTTACGAAGAACAGCGGCATTTTATGTAGTAAAATATCGCTTTTATTCTTACGAGAGTATAATTCAGTAGAGATCTTGTCTATAGGTGTATATTGCCCTCACGTGGTATACAGAAATTTGTAGCTTGCGGTCGATAAAATTTTCCAGCTGTCTTCTATGAAGATTTCCAGCCACAGGCTTATGAAAGTTTACAGCGAGCCGCTTAGAAAATTTCAAGCACGCGGTGAACTCAATATTGTCACACCCTTCACTCGAACATGTCACCGGTAACACACATCACTTTCATAAATACTGTAATGAGGATTTTTTTCTCCGTAGCTGATCGACGAACAGGGCGACCCACACCTCAGCACACTAATGTCTAACCATATTTTATGCCCCGCTCTCACTCTTCATTACATTCGACCATAATTACCACGTCCAGAATAGACATATATATATATATATTAATTTAAAGATAGAGGATGACTAGTTACGTTTCGGTAATACTGATAACAATATTGTTAAATCCAAGAATATACAGGTGTCATAGCATGAGTATTGACAATGCTTTAAACTATACAGTGGATTCAAGTAAAATTCAGTGCCGCTTCCAGAAAACTAAAAAATTAAAAAGAATGAAGTCTCACACACTCTCTGGAACGCTACTTGACATAGCCATGGATAGCAAACACCTTTAATTTCCAGCTTCAAAGGTGACTCTGGATGGCTCAAACCATTGTGCCCCAAAACACCGAGGAATTTAGAATGCACTAGCTATGGTTGGTGTTGCTGGAACACCCTTGGATTGAGCACCACCTGAATTTCCAGACCGCGTAGGTGACTCACGCTTATTGCGTACTCAAAACATTGAGGAATTTAGGATGCAGCGGCTATGGTTGGTCTCGATGACGAAGAGAAAACTCGCTAAACAACTCGCACCTTAAGCCTGAGGTCACGGCACTCCCAAGACAAAGTACTTAGCAGGCTCGAAGACAATGACATCCTCACGCGTGCAAATCACGGTAGTTGACGATTGATACCTGCGTGTACTGAAAATTAAACACGTAGGTATTCGCTTGCAGAGGAAAGGAAAACCTCGGGACACACATAAATGTGTTCATTAGTTGAAGACTAAGATAGCCTCACACTATGAAGTAACACAAATTACAGTGATCAGTAGCTGGGGACTATGAAACTTTTAACGATGAATAAAAGTGTTCACCAGCATAGGCCAATGACACTCTCACCCTCTGAAACAACATGAAAGTATTCAGCAGCTGACACTGACAACTTCAGGACTCATAAAAGTGTTCAGCGAGAGGGGACAATGACACCCTCACAGTCTGAGGACAATGAACTTCAATGAACACTCCCTCGCGATAACATTCGCCAGGCGTCTACCAACACCCGCAGCCAACAATCTTTATTTGTCCTGATTATTTATCACGGGGCAGGGTACGTTGTAAAGTACCGTGTCCACACGTGCCTGTGGAAGAGTATCTTCCTTTGTGCAGCATTTCACTGGGTGCAAGCAGCATTTAGTGAGTGTAGGATGCTTGGGTAAGTCTGCAAATACAGTGCTGAAAGGACGTTAGGGTAAGTTTGTAATTACAGTGCAGTAAGGACGTTAGGGTAAGTTTGTAATTACAGTGCAGTAAAGATGTAAGTGTAAGTTTGTAATTACAGTGCAGTAAAGATGTAAGTGTAAGTTTGTAATTACAGTGCAGTAAAGATGTAAGTGTAAGTTTGTAATTACAGTGCAGTGGTGACGTAAGAATAAGTTTATATAATTACAGAGCAGAATATGCTTTCAATATGCAATTACAGTGCAGTAAAGACGTTAGGGCAGAGGTGGCACCATGAAATTTGCTTTCGGGGAGCTGAGGGGGGGGGGGAATAAAATTATGTAAGGGCTCCACGTTGCTACGGAATATAGTTATATATACGTGTATGTTGGTTGCATTGTAGCAATATATAGGCGGAGGCTGAGTGTAGGCTTGGCTTGTAATTGGGGGTGAAGCTCAAGCCTCCCATCGCACTAACCGGTACGATAATGCGTGACCAGCAGAGAGGTGTAGTAAAACTTAAGAAGCAGTGTAGTCAGCAGTAGGTACTACTGGCTAAAGGAACTGTTTTATGAATGCTAAGACACACTGTGGAACTTATCTCGAAACCGAGATTCCTCCCGAAATCAAGGAGCTTGTATAGAGAAGGAGGGAGCCAGTAGCCTAGCTCGTTGAAGCTCAAGAGTCTCTTATGGCTGTCAGCCAATTATCGGATGCACCAATCGCATATCAGTAAAGAGTCTCTTATGGCTGCAGCCAGTCGCGTNCTGCTGCTCCCTCGTGAAACTCACTGCTCCCCGTGACATCCACCAATGAGATCTCACAGCCATAAGAGATCTGGTTAACTCACTGGCGAATCTATATTTGGGCTGCAGGGCTCCCTCCTTCTCTATAGAAGCTCCTTGCCCGAAATTGAGACAAAATATCCGTGCAGGTATGTTTAAGGAGTGACATTGTATCCAAGATATCAGTAAATAGTCTTTATCCAAAGTTATCTGTCAGCAGAAATTTACAGAAGGGAACCTCACGGCTAGTAGTGGGTACTTCAACTTATTAACTAAGTAATCCATTATCTTAATTACGATTAGCACACTATATATTCCTGTACCTCATAAATTTTAAGAATTGATGGGCTGATCCTGAGTGATGCAGGTTATATGTTCGACTTAATATCATGAATATGTTGTGCGCGTTTGATGGATTTGCGCGATCGATCGATCGCGCTGCGCAATCGGTGGATCGTTCAGATTTTAAAATAAAAAAGAAAAAAACCAGTCCTTGCCTCTCCTAACCTACCCGACATTAAACCCGAATATAGTTCAACTTACCCGAAATTACGGCCTAATACTTACAACATCCACCGATTGCGCAGCGCGATCGATCGATCGCGCAAATCCACCAAACACCCACAATAAATATAATGTATTTAACAGCTAACAAATAACTATTCTGACAGGTAATGCTCTACGTTAGACTACACGCCATAGAAAATCTCATTATAAATAATTTATAGCTGACAGCTAGTAAAATTCCATCGACAGATTCTGGCTGTTCAACGTTTCCTGTAAGGCTGCTATCATCATAAACAACAAACGATAAATTTTCCATATGCTATCAATGATGGAAAATTGATGAAAGCCGATTACTACCATTAACCATAGCTTGCAGGAAGCATGCCGTATACGTAAGAAATAATCCTGCAATAAATATCACACATGAATTATGAATCCAGCATTAAATTTCACACATGAATAATGATGAAAGACCGAGATAATGCAGCGCAAACACCTTCGGTGTAAAGGAGTGGGGAGCTCTTCCACAAGGAGCTCGACCTTGCCGGGCCAAGCGTTTTACCAGGAAAAAAACATGAAAGAACTTCTGAAGCGCGTCTAATCCCTCCTATGGTCAAGACCTTCCACAGGCCATGGCGGGCTGCACAAAGCCCTTTTCAGCTTTTATTTTTTTTTCATTCATAATATTGACCTCTATCACTATAATCACACGAAAAAATTTTAATTCTAGGGAAATGTTGAATCGCGAATGGCTTTTTATAATAATAAGGTGGCAGACATAAAAAGCTTATTTCAAAATTCGCATTTTCCTGTATTTATCTATGATGTTGATCTCTAGCCTTAAAATCAATAAAAGAAAAATTCATATTACTAATAGTACCTTGCTTTGCTTAATATGTCCCTTTCCAGGATAAAAAAAAAACATTAAAAACACAGTCTTGCACAGTTTATCTTCTCCAGAATCATGACAAGAACATACTTTATTTAAAGATTGAGCACCGTGCAATTCATGATGCTAAATTCAATTTTTAATTGGAATCGACAAAGAAAACATATTTTAAAATAATGTCTTAGCAAATTAATGTATCTTTAACGCATACGAAAGGACAAAAAAAAAGTCGGATAGCTAACGGGAATAGCATGTCAGTGGATCAACGGACACCTATTTCAGTTCCAAATACCAATTGTCAGTATACATTGCGTATACGCTAGTTGACAATTCTTCCCAATGGCGAGAATGGTTTTTGCAAATATGCCGCTTTACCTGTTCTCGTGATGTTTCCCCCGAACGAAAAAGGTCAAAAATTTAATAGTCAGATTTTAGATTTTGAATCTCAATTATATTTTCACCCCAACAAATACGTAGAACAATAATATATAAGGGAAGTAATTGTCATAGCGTATGAAGTCTTGTGACAGGTAGCAGTGATAATAAGTGCCATGAGTTCACACGTCCCTCATCGTAACGCGTTCAATCCCGAAAATTAACACGAGCAGTGCGTCAACTTTTTTGTCTCTGTCCACACGTAGAAGGGTCCTTCATTCAGTTATGATATAGTTTCTTTCAATATTCGCTTGTATATCGCGTCGGTTTGAAGTCACATTCGTATCCCATAATCTTATTGACTGATTTTGACAGGAAGAGCCCATTTTCAAAATATATATAGCCTTATAAACTGACAGAAGAGAACTTAGAACAGAGCAATAAGTTGGACTTACAAATCAAAGATGGCGTCCGTGTTCTTACAACATTTTCAGGGTTTCTAGTTTTCTTGCATTAAACGGGAGTACTGTACAGTGATGCTGATCATTAAAGTGAGGATAAACATTTTTTTTTGTCGACTTGTCCATGATCTGTGAACGCTGCAGAGGATAAATTGAGCATTTATGAGTTCTGTTTGCTGAACATGAATGACGCAGCGCGTTCAAAAAAGGAACATGTTTCACTCTTCAGTAGACTGCGTTTGCTCCAGCTGCTTCTCTCAAATCAACGCGACGCGTTCATCAGTTTGAGTGAACGCATACAACCGTTCTTAATTCAAACATATCAGTCCGTTGTTTTTTTTTATTAAATGCATCAGCCTTTTAACAAGGCTGACTACAAAAAAAAAAAAAAAAAGAGTTACGATGCAAAGTAGTTACTTTCTTGCCGTCACTTTTGATGGGCGGGTAGCATTTACGAATACCTCATCATAAATCGCGCGTAAATATTTCGGACGAAAAGTTTTGCAACGTAGCAAAATTAAACTGACTGAAACAATGTAGAACAATGCTGGAATAAAAGCTGCGTGAGCAAAAATTTTATAAAACTCTGTAGAAATGAAAACAAATGCAAGAGAACTCTGCAACAGTGAAAACAAAGGAATATTGCCAGGAGTAATGGTTCATTGTTTGGCCTCTAACTTTGGGTCTAATATGCGTCCTAGAACTGAAGCCTCAAGCTTTCACTAGGAATGAACGAAAGGCATTCACTTGTTCTACGCAATGTTTGCCTAGGCGAGGGGTATTACAACAAGCTTTACCAATACATCCTATTATTTGAAACAGTAACAACCATCCGAGACCTGCAAAATTACATAAAAACCGACGTTTCTTTCCCAACGGCAACACTCGTATCGTGGTTCCGAAGTGTGAAAATAATGGCACATTCCCAGTGAGGTACTTCATTACTTCATTAGGATGCGGCGCATCACCCTCGAAGGTATTAGCGCCAGTGAGGTAGCAAAGCCACGGCTAGCGTGGAGTACCAGCTTATGCATGTTAAATAGATACCTGCCAATTATTTTTGAAGAAACCTAATGAAAATAAAGGTCTTATGCAACAAACATCTTCACGGGGAAATTCATGCATGGATTTTAGCCTTAGGAGTCTTAGTTCATAATTCTATAGCATAATTATGTGGAATTACAACATAGTAAATTATTCATCATGAGCTACTAATTGGAAATCCAACAGCTAACTTTAGAGCATTAATGACACAAGTATACAACTACCATAAAAATATTACAATAAACATCGTCGTATGTACCGGTATAGGTGTTATATATTTACATGTTAAGATATTAATACATTTGTATTTTTGTGTCACACTCTGACTGAAGTAGATAGGTGAAATATCGGCCAGGTTGCAGATTTTGTAGTTATATTGCGTTCTGATGGAGATCGTACGTTTAGCGAAAATCAGACCAGGTTTCAAAAGATGACCAAAGTGGAAATCCTTATTCTTATAACTGCATGCATTTCTTAGTAAATATTTGTTAACTAATGTCGAAACCATAACAAGTCAGATATTCACAACTTCTCTTAAAGCTCTCATGGAGTCTGATTGTTATTGCAGTCTCCATACATTGAAACAATATTTGTTCCCAGTTTACGACGTGCAAATTGGGTAGATAATCAACGAAGCACAGGAGAAGCGAACTTTGAAGTTGCAGTAGACGCAACAATTACAGCACCAATATTTCCCAGCTTGCTCTTTGCTCTTGACGAAGCAATAATCACTTGAGGGCAAAGAATTTTGATATACAGCAGTTGTATCATGGCGTATCGGGATACGCGGCAATGCTTCACTGGTTGCTAATATAAGTTGATTTTTTTCGCATGTGATCTAAGGGAAGGAAGGAGTGTGCTGCTTACATTAATAGAAACAGAGCGCACTCATCTCTCATGACAATTGGAGTTGACCGTTGTAGCGTATTCTTCAGCAGCATATAAGACGTTTCAATTCTCGTTGATAACTACCGTAATAGTTTCCATTCTTTACAAGGCAGGTGACCATGTACAGTCACTTGCATGACGCTATTCATATGAAAGTATTTTTCAGCAGTCCGGTAACGGGTTAATGCTCGACAATTACATAATTAACTTAAATTAATTCAGCTATGCAAAGTCCTGATATAGCATGTGTCAAATTAGTTGAGCACACATTCGACTACTTTGGGTGGGTTTCATTTTACTTTTCGTGCCCACTCATTACCAGAAATTCTATACAAATTTAATTGTAGATATATGTTCATTATACACGAAGTTAACATTTACGCCCTTCGGAAGTTATTCGTTTAGAATTTACTGACCCACTAATTGTGGGACTAGCCTGTCCAGCGAATGCGATGACCGCAAGGCGCCTGAGCAGTACACTGTTGCGTCCACATTTGCATGCGTTCTGCCTTGCAACTGCGAAATTATCAAAACAATGTAATAAGCACCGCAGGTTGTTTATTGCGGTTTATATATTTATATGTTTTTATGTACGTATGTTTCCAGTGACGCTCTGAAAAAATAGGTGAAAAATAGGCCACAGTGCAGATTTTGTAATTAGGTTGCGTTTTCATCGACATCGATTACCAGATTGTAGAAGAAGGCGAAAGTGAGATCCTTATTCCTTCATTTATGCTAATGCATTTTTTGCTTAAAACACTTTTTGGCATCGAAATAATGAAGCTATTTTGAGCTTCTCTTTGCGCGATTACGAAACCTGATTTTCATCACATCGAAACATAATTTTGTTCAAGTCACGAAAAACTGATAGGTAGAGAAAATAGGCCAGGTTGCAGTTGATGGCAAACGAATATCTCAGCGTAGTTCTTTTTTTCCAAGGTTGAAGTTCACTCAATGCAGATACATAGCTACAGTTTCTCTAAGCACTCTGTTGCATCGTGCTTCGTACTCTCTTCTGAGGTTTCTTTCATCAAACTTCAGCTGGCTCGAGTATACGCTGATGCTCTTATCAGCTAAATAATCATGAAAACGACTGGAATGCAGAGACCAACCGGGGCGACGATTTTGGAAAGACCGGGGCCGGGGAGACCAAAAATCAAGTAGCCGAGCCGGGACCGGGGTGAAACAAGAATCAAGTGGCAGGGGTGACAAATAACCGGGGCCGGGGTTAGAGCCGGGGTGACCTAAAATAAAAGGTATTAATTTACTTCAACTCACACATGTTTTTTTCTTGCTTTTAGTAGCTATGTCGATTGGGTCAATTCAACACTATTTACATAAATAATAAAGCTTTCGTTGTAAATGCTTAATTTTCGAAATATATATGACTTTGAAGTTCCCATTGTTTTCTTTAGGAGAAAATGACACAGGTTAGGTTAGGTAAGGTTAGGCTAGGTAGGTTTGGTTAAGTTTCTATTAGGTCACTACCATGCTTAGAACGACGTCGGTTATTTTCTCTTAGAAAAAACAATGGGAACTTCAAAGTGACATATGTCGAAAACTAAGCATTTGCGACAGAAACATTATTCATGTAAATTGTCTTAAATTGATCCAATTAACATACTCAAGGCAAGAAAGACCACAAAACCTATGTGTGAGCTAAAGTAAAGATTTACCATATGAAGTATATAATCGGGACCGGGGTAATCAATTTTTATAATATTGTGGGTTTTCGCGCAGTATTAAGTACGATGGCTACTGTATAGGCTAACAGCGATCCAATTTTGTATGATATAGTTTAGAAGTTCAGTCGAACTCAGATGAGTTCTATTAGAACAATCTTGGCCAGGTGCACCATGTCTGGCAGGAAATACGGCGCTAGCATCTTCAACTCCACACGGCTCGGCCGAACAAAATCGCTCAGCCGTGCGGTGCAGGGAAGGAGACGAAAAACGAAAAGAGAAGAAGACAGAAGAAAGCGAACACTCGTGCGAGGGTCCCTTCCGTGACCCTCTACGTAGGAGCAGATAGGAGTCCCATGGGATGGGTCGCTTACCACCACCCACCTCGCGAAACAGAAGGGGAAATATAGAGAAACTACCTAATTTTACAAAACTAATCTTCTCAGCAGGAACTGCGGCCAACTGCTACATCTTCTCTGGAGAAGGCACTTGGGACCACTGCATGCGTAAGGCTCAATATATTGTGGCAGGGAAAGGACCTACCAGAACATACATCTGAGGGCGCCGTGCCGGGGCGACCAGAACCAAGTAGCCATGGGCCGGGGGTCTCTTGCACTGGCAGTAGTTTAAGACAGTATATTGATATGATTTTGATCAATCGTAACTCACAGTGAATCAGCTTACTCAAAAAAATTAGCTCCCCACAGAAAACTTGTTTAACTGCTCGTTTAGTGTTTTCCCTCCTCCTAAAAAAAACGGCCAAACCCCCGGGTTTCACAGTTTGAAAAGCCGGGGCCGGGGGCAGTATCGAAAAACCGGGACCGGGGTCGGCGCCGGGGTAAGCACTTTTCGATAAACTGGGGCCGGGGGCTGAAAAAGGCCGGGGTTTGCTTGGGCTGGGGCCACGGTCGGTCCCTACTGGAAAGACATTCTTCGGAGGTCAGAAAGCGGGAAAAGCATATGAAAATTTCTTCTCATCAAATAATTTCCTTCAATTTGTGTTTTACTCTCACAAAACAACAATTCACTTGAGGAAAAACTCCCGAAGTATATGACCGCGTCAGTATCCATGATACAGAGCTCAATATTTATTAGGGAAAAATATCGACTGTAAGCGAAAAAAAAATAAACATTGCTGTTCAGCATATTACCGAAGAAAAGCTTGGCGTGGCCTGTTCAGCCCTAGCATTAATAGGAAAAGTATGTTCAATGAAAGCAAATCATCACAAATTCTTCCCTGTCATATTTAACAGCGCGGGCCCTCTGGTATAAAAATAAAGAAGAATCTTGGGGATATTTACGACAACAAGGTGCATTTCTGAGATATATACAATAACATTACTGTTACTTCTTATATTTTAAGTGCTTTTTCGTCTCTTCAGACTTATAGAAGCATTCGCGTTCCTTTGTTGTTTACGCATGGGCTGGACCGCGCAGTAATATCTGCATCAGCATTTCATCCTCATGTATATGCTATTCCAAGCTGTTCAGGTGTCACGTTTGCACTACGAATTTCGAACTATTTTTGTTACACGTCCTATCTGTCACGCAATCGGCTTTTGTTGCACATTGCATTTTTCATTAAGGTTAAGGAAAACCACGATTGGTCACTGTTCGTATAGTATTTTTCACACTTTATATTTAGGCATGAAATCGTAATACCGGCACCAACATGGCGATCTCTAACGTCTTTGAAATAAGACGTCTACACAAGCAATATCTCCCTAACGTATTGTTTGTGAGGCCTGTCATTGTGGACTTCGTAGGTACTCGAAGCGTTATCGGGTGGACCCCAATAAAAGTTACCTGCCAGTTCGGTGCCTAACGTCCTATATAGGGACATACATACAATATAATAAAGACCGAAGTGTATTTATCTGTTTCTTTATTTATCGGTTTATCCATTTTCTGTCACGCTTTAACAAAACAGATAGGCGGAAATTAGCCCAGGTTGGAGGCTCTGGTCGTCCTCTCAAGTTCCATTGAAAACTGTTGAGTAGAAAATAGGCCGGGTTGCAGAAGATGGCACACGTACCTTAATCAGGGGCAGTTGAAAGTCAAACAATGAAGACATCGCAGGCTTAGTCTGATTTGTACGAGAATTACCTTCTGCAATAAGCCATGTATTTTCTCCATTTCAGAGAAAAAAAAATTTCGATACTGAGCGGCTGTGAAGCCGTTAACGCTCTTCTTAGGGTGCTTAGGTTAGCAGTTGTAATAACGAATGTATGATCAATGAAGATGGTCAACACGAATTCTTCGCTGTCATTTTATGACAGCGCGGGCCCTCTAGTGTATAGGTATATTATACTTGAAGCTCATGTAGGTCACTTGCTGTTATCATTATCTTTTATACTGAATAGTTTAAGCCTAGCTCTGTTTCCACAACAATGGCGACCTAACGAAGGGAGAAACAAGGGACATATACAAATAGTATGTCAATAGAAATGGGAACCTATGGATGCACGGTGTTACCACGTAGGATCAATGCGCATGGGAACGGCAAGTCGGGAAATAAGATGAAGAACAGAAGAAAGTAAGATCAGTAGAAGTATGAAATCAGATGGAAGCAAGGTGGGTAGCTACCATGCATGCTGCTGCGGTCAGCTTAGGCAGCTATGGCGCACGACGATACCTACTGAAACAATTCCCTCATTATCTTTGCTATTAGTGATAGGGTCCGAGCTCCCACAGCAACACCTGCATTGCAATGGTATAGGCAGAGGACATAACACGTGTAGTAAACTATGTCAAAAATAATATGAGGAACAGATGCACGGATATGCAGCCGCTGTCCGCTAAAAAGTGGGACCCCGAAACTATCTGAGGTGAGCGATCAAGGTTTATTCTAGAACCTTGCAAATAGATTAGGTAAACAATGTTGTACTCCAGGCTGCAAAGTTCAATAACAAACTCATAGAAGTAATCAAAAGACTGAAACAACGACTCTGAATTCTTCTTCAACAGCTTCTTTCCTTTCGCGGCTTTTTCCGGATACCCCTTCTGCTTGCGTTGACGACTCGGCGCATATACGCATTTTTGCAACTGCCTCTTCATTATTCATTAGTTGTTTACTCTTGATGACCACTAGCTGCGAAATGAATGCACGATATTTAAATTTTACTTGTTGTCCAGTTAGTTCTCCGAATTATCTAGGGCTTGAATCAATGTACTTTCTTCTGTATAAATCCGGCCTTAGTTCCGTATCTTGAACTTCGGCTATGAGTATCATGTACTAACATAAATTTCAATAAAATTACTATTACGGTATTATGTCAAAAGCTACGCCTACGATGACTGAGAATTGAACTAAGGAATATTTTCACATAATGTATAGGCTATCAAGTAATACTTCGCGAATATACTATCACTGTCTTGTCATAACTAAAAATTTAGCATTTTTCACGTTTAATGGCATCCCCAAAAAGGGTGCTTTTTTACATTTATGTGTATTTTCACCCGTAGAATCCAAATCTGAAGTCCGTTTTTAGCGGTTGGATCTACTGGAAGTTGGAAGTTCCTACCAAAAAACAAAGTTTTTTATTAATTTTTTTTTAGTTTTTATTCATAAATATTGCAAACTAAACAGTTTTACATCTAGAAAGTTTCAAATTTTGGTCACACAACTGAAAGGAAGAGTTAATGTGTTTCTTTTCAGGAATCCGTTTGACTATTAGGACAGTTAGGGTAAACTATTGCTTATGTTTAATGAAATCCTCAACATACTGCATTTTGTGTTATTTCATTTCAGAGATGCATGTCTAATTATTTTCTGGTAAGCTAGAAGCTACTGCAAATTAGAAGTAGTAGTTATATAGTTGTTGTTTCATAGATAGCTAGTGAGCTCATGAGAAGCACGTAGGGTAGAGACAACACCGATCGGCCTCTTAAGGAATTGGCGCCTTCAAATTGCTACGGAAAATTAGTTACCTGAAGGATTGAGACGAGCCACACCTGAAAAATATCCTCAATTACTGCAGATTGCGGTTTGATGTCTCCGGGCACA
>LQNS02276620.1:10539774-10689290 GCA_001587735.2 Parhyale hawaiensis
TGTTCTATCTAGAGCGTACTGACGAGTAATAGAGTATTTATAATTGCAAGTAGCAGCTGTGCGGCTTGTTATTTTTTTAATATTTACGATATTGTGAAGAGGTGCCGCTCATTGCCTCGCGGCCGGAGTTTGTTGCCTCTACCCTAGACATAGTACAGCTACAGTATTTCACTCTCTTCAGTTCATTACTCTACTCTTAATTAGCTAGAAGGTAGCTATTTCTATCAAAATATCTTTGTATATTGGTGTGTTTCTAAGTTTTTCAGAGGATTTTATGGCTATTTCACTTTCTTTAGTTCATTAGGTACTCTGTTATCAATTAGCTAGAAGCTTGCTATTTCTGTCATGTTGTATTTGTGATTTGAAGTGTTTTCAAGGTTTTCAAAGGATTTTATGCTGCAGTTTAAAATAATAGTATTTCTGCAGTTTGCAAATTAAATTTAGCCATAGCAAATACAGGTACTTTGCTAGCTGCTTGCTCGTAACCCCTTTATCTTAAAATAATTCTTCTACAATAGGAAGGTGAAGTGACTAAGATTGTTGATGATTAGCTAGCTACATGTGTCTTCACAGCAGAAAACCCGTTAAATGTTGGATGAAATTCCTAAAACACTGGAAAAAACAACGAAATATTCAACAAACCAAATGAACAGAAAAAAACACTGATTTTTTTGGTTTTAACCAAAAAACCATGGCTTTTGGTTTAAACAAAAAAAAAAAAACATGGTTTTTGCCAGCCCTACAAAGTACCAATTTCTTTCCTGCATAAATATGTGATGATGTATTTCGATACAATTCAAGTCGGTTTCAAGTAAATTGATAAATACGAAAATAACTTACCAAATGAATCGAATACGCCGCTGATGTACGCCTTGCAATGAAACGGCCTATCCCGGCGAGCGCCTTGCAATGCAGGGAAGTAAACACCAGTCCAAATATTCGAACTAGCAGTCAAAATCTTCGGAAGTGCGAAGAAGACGCTCACTGATCCGGCTCAAGAGAACACGCAATACACCTCCTCACATCACGGCAGTCAAAGTGACACTGAGTTGGCACCCACCGCGTTGCAACACTTCGAACATTGCCATATTGCACTTCTTTTCTCCATTAATCCACTTTTCCTCTTGAGTTTTCCCACTTCCCTTTACACAATCGTACCTGTTAGTTATTTTTAATTACACTGGCGATCGGAGGAACGTGTAATTTTCTTTGCGGCAGGATAAAGAAGACGCAACTCGACAACAGATGGTGCGCCGTACAGTGATTGAGGTTGAGCGCGCATGTGCGTGCGACCCAAGCTGTGGAGGTCACAACTGCCAGCAAATTGCCTTGTGCTTGTCGGTAGCCCCACCAGCATCATTAGAGGGAGCACGATTAGTCATACCCGGTGCGACCTTGCAGTTAAAAATTGAGGGTTGAACTGAAGGAAAATGCTAAGCTAGCTAGCAGCCTTGTGAGATTATGAAGTCTTTGCAAAGGTCATGGAGATACTGGCTGGCAACAAGATTTCTTTTGTAGATATTCAATTGACTGGCCATTAGACCAAGCATTCGTTTGCAGTTAAACCACTGAGTGATCATTTATATTAAAGTAGCTAGTGGGTTGTCTATCA
This sequence comes from Parhyale hawaiensis, assembly GCA_001587735.2. NCBI lineage: Eukaryota > Metazoa > Arthropoda > Malacostraca > Amphipoda > Hyalidae > Parhyale > Parhyale hawaiensis. The sequence continues at coordinate 10,541,387 of LQNS02276620.1, forward strand.
TTGTTTGTGGATGTGCGAATTATTTGTTTTATTATGACTATGATCATAACAGTACTTAAGAAAAGTAGCTGCAAGGTACATCAGCGAGAATAATGCGAAATGAAACTACCCTTCTGAAGGTAGACATTCTAATACTTCACGCTATTATTATTAGTAAGGGTTTCGCTAAGTAAGTAAAAGTCTTAACCCGAGAAAAAATTTCGGCCAGCCCGGTATAGTTAGTTGCTTTACCACATTGATGGGCAACCGAGAATTTAGTTAGGGAAGAGAGGACCCGAATGCTACTAAGTGTCCCAACGTGTAGTGTCCTTGTGCTCACAGCCGCCGTACATCTACCAAAACATTAAATAAAATGTTATCCTTCACAGCAGCGGGCCTTGTGTCACTTGTCAACTTTCAGGTATCTCTTCTTATTTAGAGAGAAAGTTGTTCTTTTTAACTGCTGTTTAAACGAACACGGCCAAGCATTCGGTCGCTGTGCACTAAATACAGGGACCAAAAGGCTCTCGTATGTACCCGCCTCTACAACGAATCAAGGACAATATCAAATAAAACAACCAGTTCGAAGGGAGCTTATTATTTTTGATAGATGAATTGATCAGTAAACAAAAGCTCGAGTCCAGTTTCTACGATCAGCATTTACACAAGGGAGAGAACAGCACTCCATTTAACTCATTCAAGTCCTAAATTAACCATTTATCATTTCCCGCAGGAATAACACTACTGATGTCGCTAAACGGGGATAGTATGAAAACTGTTTCTTTGGCAGTCCATAGGGTCCACTTTATTTCGTCACACAAAGCGTTATTCCTACGGAAATGAGCGGTTCATTAGGACATCAATCAATGGGTTTGGTATGGAACACCAGCGTTACGCAGAATGCGATGTGTTGAAGTGATCCGCGACGATTGATACCACCGAGAGCAGAAAATTATACCCAAATGACACCACAAGACCGCAATACGCGCCTAAAAAATAAATTTGAGCTACAAAAACGTATTGTCGAGCAGGTAAGAAGGCTCCGCTCTTCAGTTGCATCAACCGTCGACGATCAACATCTTTGGCAGGTAATACAATGTTGCACAAATGTAACGAGTCCCTATGGCGTCTTCTACCAATTCGAGATAAATGCACAGCTGTAGTCGAATTAATTATGAAAGTAATAACACCATATCAAATAGGTGGAGAGATTTAATACAGATATGCACATTGCAGTAAGAAAAGTAAATAATAATAAGAAAATTGTATCTATATTGAGGAATTTACATATGTGAAACCACTTGAGTTTGTTAACTTCTTGGGCAATTAGAAAGCCACTAATGCGATTGAAGTTTGTACGACTCACAAATTTTAAAGGAGCCGTACCTTAGTTTCTGAACTGAAGCAAGCCGTTCCGACTGTTCGAAAATTGTATCAATGCTTCCCGTAGTACATGCATTAATTTGGATTAGCCCGTCACAGATCCTAACAGTGACAGATTATAAAGAATATTTAGTAGAATTGCCCCTTATCAGAGCCTGTATTGGCTTATTGAGAAAAATATCAAAGAGGGAATATTGACGAACAGATTTTATGACTGTTTCAAGGCGCAAGCATCAAAATTTAACGACGAAATTATCACTGTCATTTAAACTGTTGTGCATCGTAATTATGTATGCAGGCGAGTTCTAAATTACTCACATCAACCATTTACACGTAGCTAGAAAGGTAGGAATTTTTTCTGTAATTTTATAAAATTAATAAAATCCGAAATTGTCCACGCCAATAAAATCCCGTCCTGACAACACTAAAGGAAATCACCACAAAGTAATACGTTGAATATGAATTTATCAAGTACAAACTTAAGTGACATAGACGGCCCAATATTAAGACACATTTTTGATGCTGCAACAAAATATCTGCAATTAATTTATCAAGTAACTCGTTTCTTATTTGACTTGATCATCAATTTCTGGACGAACATTCATTATTAGCGCTACTGATCATTATGAACGTTTTGTCATAGAAATCATCACCAATAGTAAAATTTGCATTATCAAATGATAAAAAAGTAGCAATACTAGATCGAACGGCTTTTCTTTTGTCTGAATTATAACACAATAACGCTACTTGGTCATATTCTCAAGTGGTGACAGTGCACGTAGATTAACGGGGATTAGACGGGGTATTTTGCACACTAACTAAATAACAAAATTATTAATAATTTGAGGACAGATTCCCTCAATGGACTACTCCCAACTTTCAACAATTCTAGTATACATGAGCTACTTACCGTAGCTTTCACGTGTTAACCGTACTTGCGCTTCGACTCTTAGTGTATACAAGCAGGATAGTGTGTCGAGCTCCCTCTGTTAACCCCATTTAACCTTTTAGAGGGCACGCGACCATATATTGCCACTTCCACATTTTTCCGGATGGAAGCGTCCTTCAACCGTCCGGCAAAAGGTTAACCAGGCAATGCTACGTCACAACAAAGACTTTTTTTCTCGTAGAAATACAATGGAGCAAAGAACCCTATAGCAGTGGATAACACAGCTCGGTAAAATAAGGTTAAGTCGCTTGTTGCGTCAAAGCGTTTCGCTTCAGGAGTCCCCGTGACAAGTCTATGGAGTTGGTTTCGTAGTCCAGGAAGGGTTTCTGCACCTGCAATATTTTCTTTGACTGACGAAATATGCGATGGCACCACGGACTTCGTACGTTTGCACTTCGTTTCAGTCAATATTATTAGAGAAATCTGAAGGAAAATCAGTCTCTGTCTTCAGATAAAACATTGGCTCGACTCCAATATAAAAAGAAAAACAGGAAAAAACTTCACCTAACTGACGTCCCAATGAGGATTTCGTCCGGCCAAGAACAGAGTTACGGCTTTAGTTTTAGGGGTGGGCCAAAATTTAGTTAGGGGTATTGTTATTTATAGTCTGTTAGTCATTATTAAAATTGCTATAAAAAATTACTTAGGACAAAACGGGGATTTTCACGAACAAATGACCTACGTACGAACTCCGAGGTGAGACCGAATATGCAGCATCGTCGATTCGCCCATTGTAAGCGAAACAATCTAATCCGATTAGCTTTAGCTTGTCCGAAACTTCAACATTGAGCGTCCGATTCCTCAGTTCGACTTGAGTCTCAAGCCGTAATCCCAAACCGAACGCCCCTGAGATGGCACGAAAACTGAACCTAACGCACAAAACCGAAAGTGCGGACAAGCTAAAACTAACAGCACTAGCTTGTCGCACTCAAAGTAGGTCGTCGAAGACACCTACCTACTGAACTACAAGCGGGACAATCAGGCACCTAAGCACACACGCGTTCAATTGGTCCACAAGAAAATGATTTACTTGAACAGAGACGTACATGTTAAACACAATTGGAGGAGAGGAGAACAGAGTCAGTTAACTGCCTGATGGTTAGAAGGGCGGTAATTGACTCTGCCGCTTTGCTCTCCAATTATTATATGAAGGTCAAAGTTAACAATGTTACTATATAGTTATTATTTTCAGTGTTTTCACAATACACTGCACTAACTTACTATATACTGGAAGCAGGGACAGAGAGAATTTTGTCGATTTTTAAACGAAGTATAAACAGGAAAAAACTTATTTCGGCATTAACCTTTCGCTACGGGAATGCAACACTTGTATGTTCATACTTTTATATGCTAACGGAAAATCAACAGTTAATAAGTTAATAATTACAACAATTGGTCTATGTTTCATTCTTAATAAATACAAAACTGCCAAAACTGGAGTGGTGCTTGAAACAGTAGACAATGTTCTCACAGAACAAAAAAAAAAAAAAGAAGTATTTGAAATACCACAACATGTACGATTATCTGATATCGGAATAATAGTTTCTGGAAAATAATTCCGTTCCTGCTGCAAAGAAAACCGATTCTCTGTTTTCCCGTGGGAAATACGGTATATAGGTTGATTCGTACATCTCGATAAAGGAATGGTCAAGAAAAATAACCTGTTGCAATGTTGCTAGAAATAGAGTTATTAGGGCGAGAATGGTCACAGATGTCAATAGAAAGAAACGATTTGCAGAATAGATTATCAACAATCCCTACAGCGTTTGTGCATTGGGGGGTGGGGACAGCTCAACAATGAAGCGTATTCTACTCTCGCAAATATACGCTGGGATAACATGCAGCATTCACACAGACGATTTGGGAATAATGGCATGAAATCAAACTTTTCTAAAGAAGCTTAAAACTGCTCCTGTTTTTTCCTAAGAGCGGTGTATGCTTCATGACAATATCAAACAAACTCTTTGGTGGTTAAATAAAACCGCGATGAATAGTTTTCCAAAAACGCCGTTCAGATGAAAGGACTTTATCTAAAAATAAATATATTAATTTGCTTAGTTCCACCATCATATATGATGGGGTAAAATCCGGCGGTTTTCACGTAGTAAAATTCTAACGTTCGACATACTCAGCCTCCCGCATACTGTGAAATGCTTGAGTTGCGTGCAGGCAGCCTCCATCTTCTGAATCACAAGTAACAATTGCATGTTGACAGCTTGAACCTTCTGCAAATTTATTAAAAACAGCGCGTTGACAGCTTGCACTTTCTGCAAATTTATTAAAAACAGCGCGTTGACAGCTTGCACTTTCTGCAAATTTATTAAAAACAGCGCGTTGACAGCTTGATCTTCACCGGATTTTTTTCTGAGCATCTGCACTTCAAACCTAAATTTTTCCAGTGGGTGAGTAACAGGTGAAGAATGAGCGGTACCTCATAGTTATTTTGCAAACTTGGTCACGGCTCTAGAAACTCATCAGTCGCACAGTCGCAGCTTCTTGAGACGAATTTCCATGTTAAAATTTTTGTAGCATCGGAAGCAGAAAAATTAACTTCTTGCTTTCTCATAAAACAAGCTTCCAAGTTCAAGAGAATGTGGAAATTTCTTAGAGGCATATCAAGTACAAAATTAATCTCTTGTTCCCTCGTGAGACGGATGACCATGCTAAAATGAGTTCAAGAGAATCTCTGTAGCGTTCAAAGCACAAAAATTATCCGCTTGCGTGCTCGCGAGACAAATTTGTGTATTAAACAGCGCTCAGGCAACTGAAGCAGAAATATAACGATGCTATTGCTGACTTGAAATATTGGTCTACTACAGTGCTACATTCTTTCGCATTCGTAGGCAACATCCCAGGAGCGCCTGGGGCAGTGGGTGGAGAAGGCTGCAGGGCCGCCATAATTTCACTGTTACTAATACTACCGTACTAACTGCAACGACAGTTATCCCTTTAATTCGCTCTTCACACTTGTACAATACGTACGTGATCCATTAGCTGAATATCAATAGCCATTCTCTAGTTCATGGCAAAACACAATTATTTTTTTTATGGAATGGTGCAGCACCCATAGTTATTTAAACCACAAGTGGCTCCTGGACTACTCATCTACCTTTTGTACTGAATTTTGAGAAGACAATTGTTTCGAAATCAACTTAACAATTAGGTCGTTTAAGGTTCATTTTATTTGGAGAAAGAGAGCTAAAAAAACGGGAATGCGACTCTCATACAGCATTGCAGTTGCGCCGCTGGAAATTACCAACATATATTCTTTCTTAAACGGCACAGCTTTTTGTTTTGGGTCATACATACACACCACACAAAAAACTCTCTGCTTGATGCAACCAGGTAATTCCACTAGAAATACATTGCTTTCCAGGACCAAGTTCTTCGTACAATATAACTAGGTCATTCAGCACTAAAACAACAAAATACTTCATTCTGAAATACTTGGTTACATCGAAGAAGAGAGAGTAGTCTGTGCGCAACATGGGGAGCATTCCCGATTGCTTAATTAACACCATTACACTAAATTAATTATAAACGCAATACGCAAGTAGGATGTGCATTCGTTAAGATTAACCACTGAACGTTTTACATATGTAGATCAGCTCCTAAATATGTACACAACGATATGAGTACAGAGATGATACATAAGAGCTCAAGTTTCTAGAATATTTCCTTAACCTCTAAGGTAAACCATGACAAACGATCAACTAATAATATTTACACACATATTTATAAGTATTTATAGAGTAATAGAATATTTTCTCAACAGAATAACTTAAAACTTAATTCATAATGGATGATAGTAAATTAGATATCTATGTATATATTTATAAAGATCTATTTCTAGAAATGGATTCTATGGCATAAATGCTCGCACCACCTGACAGCTGAGTTGGGAATGACAGCACTTCAAATCTTCATGCATCAATTCTAGACACTCAAGTGTGTTGTCTGAGAGCAATATTTTCATTCAACTACGTGTATTCGTTAGATTCTGAGTTCTCTTTTACCTGAAAACAACCCGCGCTAACATTTACGAGCAAATTACACAAAATTTTTCTGTTGGAAAACTCTTGGTCCTCCAACTGTCCGCAGACTCGATAGATGCGTTATGCCTAAAGCTTTGCACGATGAACCCATTAGATTATTAGCGCTACAATACCAGAAATGATGCGCTCTTATGCCTACGCGCATATACGAAAGTTATCGGAAATCGATGTCTAAATGTCCACAGAATTTACGGACACATTTTGAGCAGTTATGGAACTGCGTTAAGAAGCGAGGAAACGCATACTCGAAAGAGTCTACGGGATGCGCATAGCTGGATGAATGATTCGCTTTCAGGTCCTTTTAAGCTTAGAGAAAATGCAACAAGATTTTCAGTGAGGCAGCTGGCTATGGCGTGCCTTTCCATGAAATGACATCGTTAACATGATAATAATAATAATAATACAGTGATAATATAATATCTGTAGTGCAGGACAGGACATTCCTAAGGTGTTTGCCTCACAATTTAAATATGACAATGACCGAGCAAAGTTCTGGTGCGAAGCGGCACAATTATTGCGCAGTGACCAGGCAGGCCGGAAGGTCTGCAGTGACCAGGCAGGCCGAAAAGTCTGCAGTGACCAGGCAGGCCGGAAGGTCTGCAGTGACCAGGCAGGCCGGAAGGTCTGCAGTGACCAGGCAGGCCGGAAGGTCTGCAGTGACCAGGCAGGCCGGAAGGTCGGCATCTAACGTCATAAAGCTCTAAGTTTCAAAGCTTCAGCTGGGCCCACAAATCCGCAGGGGCCTCTCGAGTTCACCGCAGTTACATGAAAGCTCTTCACGATTTTAATATCAACACTGGGAAGAAACAGAAGTTCTTTTATGACAGCAGCAAGCGGACTCGCATAGTAAAAATTGCAATAAAAGTTGACACGAAAGTAAATGAATAAATAAATTTGGGCACTAACATCCAAAATGGATAAGAAGAAAAGTTTTTCACCAAAAGACAAATTCTTCAGCGTCAGACGCTTGTTTTTGAGAATAAATAGCTACAGAAAAACAACTGCTGTCACCCAGCGACACTCTACCGACTTATTTTCAACGCTTAGCTCGATATTTATTTCCATGTTAATAAGTTAGTATAAAAATGGAGGAGAGAAGACAATTACCTTCACTTCTATGACCGACGATCAAAACTTATTTACTACAATAAATCATTTAATAACAATAAGGCCAGTATTAAACTAACTTTATAAAAAGACAACTAATTACACTCAACGGCTTCATCCCAAGCCACGATCACAACTGTCTTTAATACAGCTTCCATTAGCATGCGACCAACACGATATAAATTGCGAAGACAAATACTCTTGGAATGTCCTGAACTGAAGCCTTTGTATAGTTGATAGGATCCGAGTTTCTGTTTCTCACGTTAGGGCGACTCTGGACCTACACTGCGACAACCACCGCACCACCATCGTTATCATCGTCACTAATATTCCAACTACAACAACTGATATGATGTAAAAAATTACACATACGCATATGAGAATCGTTACTTAGTTCTTCAAAACTGAAGGCCAACTCTAAACACCCATAGTTGTTTAGATTTAAACTTCTACTTCACATCCTTCGTCTCCTCACACTAACATAACGTAATCTTTTTTTTTAACCTTATGATACCTTGAAAAAAAGAGACATTAGACTTTTCAATTATATATGATCTTCACTCAACGTATACAACTGAGATAGCAAATATGTTGTAATTTGTCATTAAAAATAGAAAGAGCTCTTCACTCAACGAATGAAACTAAAAAATTGGAAAGCAAAATCTGCACTTTTTTTTAAAGAAAGCTGTAGTATTCTTCTCGCAGCACATGCAATTAAGAAGTAGGACAGAAAATGCTGGGTATTTTAACAGAACACGAAATTGTTTTCCCCTAAACGTTTCCAAACATAGAACTATGATAGAAATATGGTAATTTCTAGCTGAAACTCAAACTGGTTGTTCATCATCACATATAACTTAGTGACAGCCTACAAATACAATAATTTGTTAATCAATATGCGAATTTACTTTAGATTATCCAACAATGTCACAGTATTTACGAAGATATACAATAGCAATCAACAAAGTATAAGAACATGCTTTCGCAAAATGAAAATATTCTGGAGAAAGTAATAACAGAGCGAACTGATAAGCAAAGTTAGCGAAGTAAGTCTTCATTAAACTTTGCAAATCACAAAATGCAGATTGATTATCTGTACTTCTTATTAAAAAAAACTAAATGTACGGTATAAAAAGATTGAATAAGGTTTAACAGCAGCTAAGCTTCCGGGATTATAGGAATAAGTCTACGGGTATCAATCAGAATTATTCGCAAGCGAATACCTGCACGGTATTTTTTTCACCTTGAAATCATATATAACATTGGAAAAGCCTGTACATACGATAGTCAAAAGAACGAGTATCGTCATCTTCGCGTCCGAATGCGTTCATGTGAGCTCATTCAAAAAGCACACACTTGCAAAGAGTTTTGAGTGATAAATTCCTCCAAATTTAATGAAATATTAGAAAGTTAAACTGACGGCACCTGCTGAGTAAACTGAACCGACGGTCAACATTGCTACACCTTTTCTTGGCAAATTCTAAGCTGTGTTTACGAGTGTTCAACCAAACCTTCGGACCATTAACTGAGAAAACTCGTTCTGCTGACGAGCGTGTTTCATGACCATAAAAACGAGAAAAACTGAAATCTTATGAAGAAATGTGAATTCGATTTGAAAAGCTAAAGACTATAGTTTGCATTATTGGGATAGCATGGGTTAAAAAGTTATAATAGATGGCAAAATTTAACAACATAGATTATATTAAATGTCTATCTCGAATTCACCTTTGCTTGCATAATATAAACAGCAATTTTTATTTAAGTTATCATAGAAATGATAGAACTTAACTTAATTTATAACTATGGAAAAAAAAGAGAGACTTAAAATAGCTAAAGAAAGGGGCGAAACAATCCATTACAACAGCAAGCAACACTGAAAGTGAGATAGGAATGTACTGCAAATATAGCCAAATGCTACATTACATAAGCAACTGATTGCGTCAATTTACAATCATACATGTAACACATGGAGGAAAAATTAACGGGAACTGGAAATTATGGTGAGTAATAAGTAACGCAATCAAATTCGGAATGGAAGTGATTCGCTTATTGCCCGTTCAGTTAAAAACCATCAAATTAAGTAATTATTGCATACGCTCCTGCGACCATAAAAAGTGACAAGTTTTTACATGCAGTTGAGACTATCATAAAGTAGAGGGAACGTAGCACAAGTGTAAAAATGAAGGTAAATGTTATTTGCTGTATACATTCGATTGAAAAAATAATCAAACTTATAAAATATTGCACACGTTGGTAATCTAAAGGTAAGAGGGTTATTTTACCTTCAGTTAAAAACGTCCATCACTGATTTCAGAAAATATTTAATCTTAGAAAACGATAAAAATTTTAATTCACGCTAATTCGGGTAGTGTAAATAACAGAAATCATTGATATAGTAAGTGGAAAACGACAATTACTAAAGTAAACATTAATGTAAATTTTCAATGTCAAGTTCCTTTCAAGATGAAAAATAATAATTTTTACAGCATTACAATTCGTCAAGTCAAGTATATATAAAAGACAAAAACAAGTACAAAATAATTCCTCAGGAATATAAATTCCCAAAGCCAAGTTACTTTAACAGACAATGATAAGATCATTTAACCAAATTTACAAAATTCAACCACTCCTTCAAAAATTAGCCTATTGTCATAATCATACATTTGTACACTCAAATTTCATACATAGTGTCGCATATAACAGATGTGTGTGTGTGTGGATGGGGCACAAAAATTAGACATTAATAGAACGGATTTTTAATATCAAATAACGATCGTTAGTGGTGAGCAAATATTAATAAGACCAAACCTCGTTGAACGAACTCGAAAAACGAGTGATAAAAGTAACGTCAACCTGACCCCGAACCCTACTTGGGAAGCCACATGGACCGGCTGGTAATGCAGATAGAATTCTACCAGCCAGGCCTCACGGCAGTAGCCGACTAATGATTGTCAGAGCCATGGCGTCAAAGGCCGAAGGCTCATATGACAACTGCGACCCTCCGACACTTCCCATCTCTGATTAGTGTGAGTACCCTCGCAGTTGAATGTGAACGCAAGAAGTAACGACGACACTGACCACGCATGCCAAGAATTCACCTGCCTGGCAGAGAGGCGATCCCAGGAAGCTTAGCAAGCAAGCCCAGCAATCTATATCCTGTCATTGCGGCAAAAACTGAAAACAATTGAGACTCACTTAAGGTGAACCCGCCTCTCATAACGAGAAGATAACAGCCTCTTTGATTCTACATCGACTAATGTCCCATTAAAGGAATAATTATAGGTAATTTAAAAAAAAGAACGGCATCTCGATCCATTTTTCCCCATAAAAAAGGGACAACAGGCACCACTGGATAGCGATTTGAACTACTGCGCCAACCCCACGTATTTTGCCTGAAAAGATACTGCAATTTTTAAGCGGTTGTTGCAGCTCTCAAAGTCCCCCTTCAATTGAATGACCTGCACAACTAGTGCATTAGCCCTTATTAGAACTACATTAATTTTCGTTTGACGTTCACGACGTTACCAAATTGTTGCATTAGCTCTGCGACTGCTTAGCGCAGCGAGTAAGATATCTACACGAACGAATTATGCTCGATAAAGAAGGTTCGACTGCACCAGCTTCTGCACACACGCTAGTATACGCGTCTCACAGCAGTGCACGTCCATACCAGTCATAGGCCTATACGTGTCTATGAGCCATATAGAAGCACTAGTATATATAAATATACTAGTACACGTTGATAAGATTCCTATACATACACGTATTTTCGTTCAGTAATCAAGTGCATTTCAACACAAAGCTATGAAAGACCAGGGCGTTGCCCAACCGACGTTAACGATTAACAGAATTAATATACAATAAGTTTTAGTATCTAGAGCGAATGAGACAAGCTAGTAGTTCCGTGGTTAACATTCACATTAGGTCAAAATTTAAAAATAAACCCTTTAACAGAACCTGTTATTAAGCACCGTGCTTCCTAGACATATTTTTTATTTACGTCGTAGAAAATACAATTTTAGTTATATAACTTGAAACATCTTCACAAATAAAATGTCTGAAAGTACGATAGTAGAAATGCCAATTTTCTGTCCAGAAATCGAGACGAACTAAAAACAACAGCTTTCCATAGAGATGGAGATAAAAAAGACAGCAATGAATAATGAATTGTTGACGGCAGTACAGGTTTTCAGGAACGCGCTGTCACTTTCAAAACCACAAATCCAGTAACACAAAAACGAATGATGCTGATTAATCACCGAATAAATAAGACTGTTTCACAAACAGCACAATTTGCGTTCCAAAAATCCGAAACATGTTCACTTCAATACAAATCTAAAGTTCGCGCACGAAAGGGGATTAATTTTAGAAAAGCAAGATTGCATCATTAACGGAACTACGGCCTGTCTCACTCACACGAGAAACGCTCACTATGGCAAATAATGTGTCTACTGGAGCGGAGGTTCGCTTCTGACGTCAGACTTCAATTTGACGAGTTCCTTGGCGACCTCATCGTTGGTTCTCTGGCTCAGTATCCTCAGTACGGTCCAGCCGGTCTCGTCCATGTGACAGCGCTTGCCCAGAGATAGCCATGGCGTGCAGGATCCCTGCAACAGCATGTAACATTTCAAGACACAAGTATGACACGTGTTGTATGTATATATATCAAGGAGCAGGTACTGTATGTTGGTTTATCTCAATGAGAATCATGCATACAATCTTTTTTACTCCAAAGTCCCGGTTGCTGAATAAAATAAGTTCGTTATATGCGATCCTTCACGTAAGAGGATGCACTTTCATTAAGATACAGGAAGGACAGTTGCACAGTGCGATCCTTGCACATACATGTTACATGTTATGTACATGTTACATTAGAAACTTTAGGAAGGACTTGTTAGTGTAATTTGTGCGCTATGATGAATGAATACTAATATTACACGATAACTTCTACACGGACTACTTCAAGTATACCCATTCAATAGCTGTCAAATGGCTGGAGATTGCATCTTTCAAATCGAAATGCTAAAAAAAAAACATCTTGTTAAAGGGTTAACGCATACCAAGTGCTTGTGATAAGTATTAGTCTGGCAGCATATGTGGCTTTCAAGTGACAAAATCCAGCAGTCGTAACTACTAAAAAAAAAAAAAAATACGGGACTACAGTGCATCGACATCAAACATTCCACACTCTGTTCTTCACTAAAAATACAGCAAAAGTACTTATTCGCGTAATAAAACTTATAAACAGATGGTCCATTTGTGAGACATGGGACACCTTGCAGAAGTGGAGCTGCCATACCTGTTCGAGAATATCACGCAGCTGCAGCACCGCAACCCCCACCAGTCTGTCGTCCCGGGCGAAGCAGTAGTCTTTGACGGAGACGTGCAACTCATAACTCTCCGGACCTTCATCGCCTCCGATCGGGCTGAGAAAAATTAAAAATGTCACACACTCGTTGTATCTAATTCTGGGGAAATTTTTTCCTTCATCGCCCCTGATCGGGCCGTAAAGAACTGAAAGTTCCTCTCGTATTATTAAACTTTTAGGGTAATTTTACCTAAATCGGCTCCGATCTGACGGCAAAAAAGCAAAACTGCCAAATTTTTTTCGTAAATATATCAAATTTAGGCAACTTTTGCCTTCATCGACTCTAATTCTGTTGTAATTTTTCCCTACTTTCATCGGTTAAATAATTGGGACGTCAGTGAATTAGTACCTACCAGTCTTGCTCACAAGTTGTCAGACTTTGAACAAGTTTTTCTTCTTCATCTCTTCCATTCACGGTGTTGAGTGAGTATGCCTAGTACAACATCTTTCGTAGCGGGTGACCAAATTATTTTTATTTCAGCCTTAGCCACTGCAATCAGGTCCAAAGAAGGTAAATTTATTGAGTTTATTTAATAATTAGAAGTTCTTGTTATCTTCATCGCCCCGATTGAGCATTTAAGAAATACAGAAAGTTCTTAATGAAGAGACATGAGCACCTTTACTTCCTTCATTGTTCGGGTGTATGCAAGTAACAATTGTCTGTTTTACTGGCGATATACCTACTCTAGGGAAAGGAAGTTTGGCATCAGTTCAGAGTAATCCACTAAAAATTGCAAATTTAACTATGCAACAATAAATGCAACAATAAATGCTTTAATACAACTAAAGCTTTTCGACGCAATCGATTGTTCTAGCACATTACTGTTAGAAAATTTGGTACATGCCGCACACGGTAGGCAGCAATTTCGGTACGTGTCACTCATGATTCATGAAATCGTAACCAAAATGCGTATCACTCACAATTGGAAGCTCTCATTGAATTTGGGTGACCAAGCATTGGACTTCGTCTTGGTGCAGAAGCGTCTCTTCTTGTCCGAGAGGTAGGGACCGACGAGGTGCACCTCAACGAACGGTTTGAACATCCCACCAGCAGTTGTACGCCACTTGAGGTCATTGGCAGCCACGACTGTAACACAAGAACAGTGTAGACATTGAAACAGTTCTAAACTGAATGCAAAATTGCAGTTGCACGCCACTTGAGGTCATTGGCAGCCACGACTGTAACACAAGAACAGTGTAGACACTGAAACAGTTCTAAGCTGAGTTTAAAATTGCAGTTGTGCGTCATTTGAGGGCTTTGGCAGCAACGATTGCAGTGCAACACTTCAATGTGGGATGGATTTGAATTGAAATTCTTCCGTACTATTTATACATGAAATTAATAATTACGCATTAGTTAAATTCTCTAAGGACACAATACGGTGTCGCGAGAGAGGAGAAGGGAAGGCACACGTTATGTCGAGGTCACATTATGCAAGCGCAAGCTCATCTAATGAATGGACATTCAGCTTGCATTTCATACAACTTAAGTTCTTTCCACGGGTATATTGGCTGCTGACTTTCACGGTGTATCGGGAGGACGAGCTAGTAGAATATGAGTTTTAAAAATGAGACTGGGATTACATGCTGAGGGACCTAGTTTAGTTAAGATAGACGAGGAGCTCAAGCTACGAAGAAGAACGTCCTAGGCAATAGCAAGATGGATGTGAAGAGCAAGAACGGAATCAAGATTGATAGCTGCAGTAGAAAAAAAAAATGAAAGAAAGAACAGGACTCAAATTTATTTTCATTACTGAATCAGTTACTTCCAAGAGCGGAAACGGAAGGTACATGCGGTACGTCGAAAGAGACAAGGGGATGATCTTATATTGACTCAACGCATGTGGGTACAGCAAGTCGGGAAAGAACATGAAAAACAAGAGAATACATAATTCGTACGAGTACGACAGTGGAAGGGAGCAGTAAAAGAAAGATTCAATGAAAACAGCTTTACTCAAGTGGAAAATGAAACTGTATGCTGTCGCAGCCGCTGGTGATAGCCAAATTTTAATAAAATTTAGAAAGTGCGTATTGATAGTTGATGCTGGTTATCGAACTGAGGTTTACTGGGACTAAATATTCGTTACGGGACGGATAATTACGTAATTTTATTACACGTAAGAGGAGGACCGACCGCATTCTAATGGATGACATCGTTTTTAAGCCTGTCAACATGCGTTAAAATGCAATGCGTCTTTATTAATTCTTAAAAATGCACAAAAGTGAATGGCACCTTAATTTATAAAGATGTATTACAATAAAGATGTCTAAGCCAAATCATACGAAAAAGGCTAACAAACCTACAACAAACATTTCTCGAAGAACGATACTAACATGTTTTTCTCCCAAGAAAGAGAAGTTGTGGTTGGTGGTTAATCGGTACTGGATTACGCATAGAAAAATTAAATCTCTATCAACGTCTGACAATAGCTGCTCATAAAATAATTATCAACCGAATCTTTAGCTTTCATAAATGAAAAAAATAAATACTTTAGCACGCCTAAAACTCGATGAAGGTGGAGATTTGAAAACACTCAAGACTAGAGGTCGGACAAATTAGGGCTTATCGGATTAGATTATGTAAATCAAAGTGGGCGAATCGAACACGCCTCAATATTAACACAGACTGTTTACCTTTGACGTTAATTTTCTGCTCCCCAGTACCGGGATGGGTGTAAATGTCAACGTTGATGCTGATCTCACCAACGCTGCCCTCATCCGTGGAGCCTGTGGGGAAAAAAACGTATCAATACATGTAGCAACTAGAGCACTCTGAGAGCGCATACCTCCGCCAAGTGAAGCAACGGTAGCAAAAAATTCAAACTGGATCTGAAACCATAATTTTCTTTGTACAAACTCCAAAATCTAATCATTTGTGCCTTTTTATATTAATAATAGCTTGTTCAATTTTCTTGAAGATCCGTTCATAAATTTTTGAGTTATAGCGTTAACAAACGTTATGACAAACATAGTCAAACATACAAACGAACAAACCGATCTGCACCAAAATTTGATCATTTATGTCTTTTATGATTACTAACAACCCCTATAAATTTCATAAAGATCCATTAATTATTTTTTGAGTTATTGTGCTAACAAGCATAAAATTAAAAACAGTGACAAACGAACGAACGAACAAACGAATCATTACCAAAATTTGACCATATACTCTTTATTATATGCCTGACAACTCATGTTAATTTCATCAAAATCCATTCATAACTTTTTGAGTTATGGCATCAAGAAAAATAAGGTAGATAAACAAACAAACAAACAAACAAACAAACGGATGGACATATTTTCACCAAAAGGTAATCATCTGTTTCTCTTAACATACCTAACAATCCCTATAAATTTCATAGAAATCGGTTCATAACTTTTTGAGTTATCTTGTGATAGACAAACAGAAGACAGAAATACAAACACGACGAAAACATAACCTCCTTGGCGGAGGTAAATATATCTATTACAGTACGAAATTCTTAACATATAGCTGCCAGCAGCTGCTAGCTGCGAAGGGGTTTTTCGCAATTTTTTTTTTTTCATTAAAAAGGCAGGGTCAAATATGATGAAACAAGAAAAACATCGCGGACACCAAGTCGTGAATAGAAGAGATTACATCTAGGGGATACGACACAGAAAGTTTCATTATTCACTTATAGTTTTTAGAAACTACTTGACAGTTCACCTGAAGTAGGGCTGAATAATCAAGAATCATTACCGTAATAAAACTTCTTGAATTATCATTAATTGGGACCTTAAGCAGAAAATGAACCGTTTAAAGTAA
Source organism: Parhyale hawaiensis (assembly GCA_001587735.2). Taxonomy (NCBI): domain Eukaryota; kingdom Metazoa; phylum Arthropoda; class Malacostraca; order Amphipoda; family Hyalidae; genus Parhyale; species Parhyale hawaiensis. Next base: position 10,558,015 of record LQNS02276620.1, read on the forward strand.
CGCAGGCAATGTTTATCTTTAGCACAAAATACAAATTCGAAAGCCATCAGTAATAGGTAAAATTACCTTTAATAAGTAATATTTAGGTCATTTTAGGGTAATAAAATATATTTCTTACTGATAAACAGATCCTTTCATCACCACGAACAGTTTGCTTCCACTTTGAACTCCTTACGTTCATTAAAAAACTGTTAACAGAAGCTTCAGCTTACAAACCTTGGACCCATTTGTACTTTTGAGTGCGCCCCATGACTTTTTATGAAGGAAGACTTAAAAAAAAGAAAGAAATGAGTCATTTGAGCCTAAAAAATGTATTTTCGACGAACAACACTGGTTGAAAGTTTTTGGGGCTCAGTTTATAGCAATGAAAATATATTTCTCTTTCTATCAAGCTTGAAAAGATATTTCCTCCTTCAAAGCCATAGGAGGTAGGTAAAACGAACTTGAGCAAAACAGGTTTTTATGGAAAATAACGATTGCGTAAAGCCTTCAAGAAACTATAAGCTAAGTTAGCTACCAAAGAGAGCAAATGTTGATAACTTTCACGAAGTGCGAGTCATGCATATCAGTAAACTGACGAATTATCACCGGGCTGTTGTCTAGATGCATGACTTTTCAAAATCGTTCTTTATTTTTTTTTGTGCGAATGCATATGTTCAACAGCTGGAATCTCAGGTGGACCAAAGCACGCACTTTTTAAAGAGGAAATTGTTTGGTGGCAAACAAAAATCGTCAAATGTATAAGAAAATTTGTACCCTTCCGGATCTGAGGTAAGGTACCGATACGGGTAATTTAGAATGTCAACACACAAAAGAAAAATCTTACCTGCAGCAACCAGCCATTGTATATAAAGCAAGTAGGTATACCAAACAGGTACCAAAATTTTAGGACACTAGGTAGTACATTGACAAAAAGAATACGGATTTAATGACTATAAACAATATCGATGTACCACAAAAACTGAGTCCAAATTTAAAGAAAGCGAAAGGAATTACGATAAAGTGAAGTAGTTTTATCGCATAATACCTATGAAGTGGGTGTGGTCACAGAGACAGGACTCAAAAATGATGCAAAATAAACTCGGTCGTTATGCACAGTACTTTAGAGGAATACGGACAAAGGGAAAAAACAGATCCTGGTAAGTTTATCTCCTGTAAAAGACATTGGAGCGGCAAATGCAGTCTACGATCTAGTAAAAAAAGGTCAGAAGAATGAGGTTGGAGGCAGGCGCATTCTAGGCTACGTTCCGTGGCGAGGTGGTGTATCAGCCCAGAACAAAATAAATAAATAAATAAAGAATTTGATAAAAAAGGTTAATTTGAACGGCAGGTAAACGTGTCTCTATTTCGCTAGCCACTAGACGACCACTGCGGAAAATTTTCTAGGTTAAAATCAAAATTAAACTCTACAAGCCTCATCGGAAAAACTCCGAAAAAGAAGCTCAGGCTCTAAATTTTTTATCAACGAAAAAGGGGGTTTTGGCCAGGAGAAAGCCACTAGTCGCAAAGACAGGCAACGGAGAAGCTGTGTGCAGATTAGAGAGGTTTTTGTTACCTCTCGTATCGCTTCTTGTCAACATAGCACCTTCTTTTTCGCCTTCTTCCTCATCCCCTTCTTCTTCTTCGTTGGTCGCGCCGCCGCTCCCAACCGATTCTTGTTTCTTTGGTTTTTTTCTTCGAGGGAACTTACTCTCGTTCACGGGAACTAACAGACAAAAGTAATGAGCAACCTCTACCGCATTGTGAAGGTGTTGGTAGTGCACTACAGGGTGACAAATGGGGGTGATGGAGACTATTACATCCAGTGCTACCATGGCAGGGGTGCGAACGACGTCATAGAAAATGCAACTGGAGCAACGGCGGCACGGCGAACTATACGATGCAGCCGTTTTTGGTATATACTTGATGAAAAGATTGCATTGAAGAGCACCAAGTGCGTTATGCGCGAGATGGTAGTAGACCAATTGACTGGCATGATGCTAGTGATGTCTACGTCATTTTACGGATGCACTTCTGTTAAATTGTATATAATTCTTCAATGTGTCATTGAAACAGAGATCATAAAACTGTTAGTTACGACCCTGATGGCTCGAACTCTTTGGCTTTGCATTCATAAACAATTCATTAAGGAAGTTTCAACACCACTACACTTGTGGCCAATACATCAGTCGTACCAACAATACGGTACAGCTGTTATACAAAGAGTTTAAAAACTCTTCTACTGAAAGCGCTTGCAATTATTGGGGACAAACATGATAGTTACACATTTCAAGTGAGTTCTGACAGAAATTTCAAAAGATATAATGAGAGAGAGAAAATACCGCAAACAATGGCAGCACTGGAAAACGAGTGATAAATGCTTGCAAGGTGAACATAGCTGAACCAATGCGAGGTGCTTGAAAACGAAGCAATGTCTACGAAAAGGAGAAAAGAACGATGAAAAAGTTGTAAGCGAGCAAAAGAAACAATGATGAACATTAATAAATCGAACTCAATACAAAGTGATATTGAAAATATTGCATGACAATGAGTGGAAAGATATTACTGTACTCAATATATACTATGTCTGTTCAACGAACAGAATTAAATGAGAAATTACGATTGTTGAATACAAATACGGAAATAGAAAGGAACGCCTCACACTGTGCAGAGATATCAACACGAGCTGTAGATATCAACACGAACTGTAGATATCAACACGAACTGTAGACATCAATACGAGCTGTAGATATCAACATGAGCTGTAGATATCAACACGAACTGTAGATATCAACACGAGTTGTAGACATAAACACAAGCTGTAGATATCAACACGAGTTGTCGATATCAACACGAGCTGTAGATATCAACACGAGCTGTAGATATTAACACGAGCTGTAGATATCAACACGAGCTGTAGATATCAACACGAGCTGTACAATAGATATCAACACGAGTTGTAGATATCAACACGAGCTGATGAACAGCGAGGATATCAAATCGACGATAAGTATTATGGTGAGAAACTACAGAAATCGAAAGCTAATGGCGTGAAGGGAAATTTGGAATTAGAAAGCAACGACTGGCTGGAGAGCAGATAATCAACGCTGATCACACCAGGTGGACGATAAATATTGCGATAATTAATTATGAAAATTGAAGTCAAATATCAACAGGGGAACAACACCGCACCAGTAACTTTACGGTTGGATTTAATAGGGAAAATGTACAATGTATATAAAAACGCAAAATGCCTATGATGCTGTAGTGCTTGAAATTAATCGTCCGTTTCATAGAGGTCTCTATAGATACAATGAAAATAAAACACGCATCGCGATATCATTAAGATTTTTTGAAAATACTCGTAAAGCACAATCAGCAGCAAATTTTATATGGATACAAACGTTGAAGCTCATGCACTGTTGGATATGCAATATATGTACAGTACACATTGTACATAGATATTTAAACCCTTTCATAAAATATCAGTTAATGTCTTCCTTTCATTACTGTAATAACTGTGACCGGTACGGAACAAAGGATCGAGTGATATGCGTGAAACAGTAAAAACGAAACAAAAAAGATGTATGACATTATACTGGAATTTAAAAACAGTGAATATGAAAGTGGCTTTACGGATGAATGAAAAGTGCTGTAGAGAAAAGATTTAGTAACAGTGCTATAGAAATAGTATATAAGTATAGCCAAGAGTGCGATAAGGTATAGCAGTCTTAGAGTGCAATAGATACGAAATAGTATAGTCAAGAGTGCTATAGATAAGATACAGTATAGTCAAGAGTGCTATAGATAAGATACAATATAGTCAAGAGTGCGATAGATAAGATACAGTATAGTCAAGAGTGCTATAGATAAGATACAGTAGAGTCAAGAGTGCTATAGATAAGATACAATATAGTCAAGAGTGCGATAGATAAGATACAGTATAGTAAAGAGTGCTATAGCTAAGATACAGATTAATCAAGAGTTTCAGATAATACGTATCATAGAGGGGCGCCTGAGTACGCGTAAGAAGAGCACAAGAATTGACGAAGAGAATGACAAGGTACAATGAAAACTCGGTAAACGATCGCTCTCAGGTCTGTTGTATATTGTTCGTATCGGGAACAACTTTTTCGCCTAAAGGGTATTTCTCATTGCGAATTAAAATCGAGATCAAATAGCAATCGTTGAGCGAGCTTTCGCTGAAGATGAAAACGCGGTGCAAGATCCACGACCCAGATGTGATATTAGGAACGGAAGAAAATATGGAATGCGTAGTGAACAAGTGTTCAGCAATAACAATACGAGTCCCAAGCATGAGTTCGCTACCGGATGGAAAAGCGTGTGGAGAAACAAACTCACCTTGACAGGTCTGGGTATTAACGAAGGTCTTGATGAGGGTGTCTGTCGTTTGTGTGTAGAGAGACAACGCGTAGTTGAGGGACTTCAACTCAACAGACTTGTCCAAGAAGGTGTTCTTCAGACCCTTGCCATTGCAGTGGAAGTACTGCTTGATGGTCTCCAGGGCGCACTCGAGAACAGCGCACTGCTTCGGTGTCAAATTCCTCTCGAAGTCCTTCGAAATGTCCTGCAGAAATGCTTCAAGTTACTTAAATATCAATACAAAGAAAAATGAGGTGACACTTGTTATTGGTATGGTTAGTGTATTAACGATTAGTAAATTGATAAAGAATAAAAACGAACCTTTCGGCTACCATGTCCAACATTACCTATAATTTCAATAAGAAACCCACAGGAACTATTACAGGCAATAGATAAGTCCCCTTATTTGATCCTTGAATTTGCGATTCATGCTCAAGCAAAGCTTAACTTCAGTTTTCTCCTAAATTTTTGTTTGCATTTTCTCAGTAAAAGTCCGTCCGATATAATTTTTTCTTCGAAAATTCACTCTCTATAAATTAAGTCAGGCTGAACTCTCGAGTGACTGAATATGATGGAGTCGAACTCAACTGTGATGAATTCTCCACTCATAAAACTAAACTCTAATTCTAGGACGAGAGACTACACTTTCTTACATATTGTACATTGTTATCTATACAGCCAGTTTCAGTAAACTTATCACCATTTTTTGTTGTAATTACAGAATGACCTGACAGAAATATTCACTATTGCATATTTTGAAATCAACATGCGTTCTGAACATGATTCGAGAACTATTCCTGCCATGCACAAACGACCTCACCATATATATCAGAAACATGTTTCGAACGTTTACGGAAATAAGATGCATTTTTTCTAACAGTAAAATTAAAAATGTAACACCATAATGTGAACGTGTAAGAGACATGTTCTAAGGTGGTACAAAAATATGCATCGTAACAAGCAGTTATTTAGCCGTCAGCATGTCATATGTTAGACATGCATGCTGAAATGCTAAATATCTTATACGCCCACATTAATGGGCACTGTCAGAATATAGTCACAGTTATAACGATATCAATATTCATTCGGTACATTTTGAAACGTTCTCCGACGAAAATAGTCGATGACACTATGATCACAATGCAATTGGTGCCAGCATAATTGCTCATTAAGCGTTTTAGGAGGAGGCTAAGGAGAAGAAGTTTTATGTCGCTTTGTAAGAAACTGTAGAAATATGCTATATGAATCTGTTTATATCTATCGGCAGTTACTTATCAAGTATGTACAACACGTCCCAAGTGACACGCCCAATAAAATAATATTTGCTAACATGGAGAAGGATGTATATTGTACTGTATAATAGATAAAACAAAGATGAACGATCTCATAACAGAGCCAATAAAATTTTACACACGAAAAGAATTAATTAGCAACCTACTAGAACGACGATGTGTATATTTCCGCACACACAACATAGCACAAAAGAAAATTAATAAAGCTGGATTGGAAGTGATATCAAACAGCGCAATTTCTTAATAACATTAGCAGTTCCGAAAAATCAGGAGAAGTAAAGAAGGTACCTGACCCGAAAACTTTCAAAGCAGCTGAATGCTTCATTTTTGCTTTGATAATATAAGTGTCTCAACGGAGCCAAGGACGCGATAAATAGGCTACTCGCAGGGGCCGGAATGCAATGGTTCCTATACAAACGTACAAACGTTTCACTCCAGCATAGCATAGTTTTATTTTAGTATGCGTTGCTATTAGAATGAAGTATAACGACTCAAGTAAATATATCGATCTTAAGATATAACGCAGCAGAGTTCTTATGCTTTTGAGTCTGAATCTCAGCAAAAGACGTAATTCGCTTGGCGAAGTTCAGGAAAGGTCGTCTATCAGTATCGGAGACGACCTTAATCGGCTTCTTTACCAAGAAAACACTGCTAAATCTAGTGAACTATGTACCTGAATTATATCAAAATTTACTGGTAGCTTATTAAAAGTGGTGGCTCAAACTCCCTGTTGCACTCACAGTTATCGATTTTATTTAATATAATGAAACATTCACTTCATTTCTTTTCTTAGATTTGCGCAACGTGATACAAAGACTCTCTCTTAGCATCATATTCCAATTCATGAAAGTGTTACAAATATCATGGCATGGAACTGTGCACTACACCCACTTCAGTAGCCATAAGTCACCATTTTATGCCATGTGACCCACCGCTGGATCAGTGTGATATTTTTCAAATGCCAAATGGCTCACCTGCTGTCCATTCGGGAACTTCAAGTTTGATCAGTAAATAAAAAAATTTAACATAACCCAGCTGGAGCATGTACGTTTTTCACTGTATATATGTAGCACATGTATCATTGAACGTTCACGTGTATATTAAAAAATGGCAAGAAAATCGTTAGAGGTTTCTGCCGTGCGTTATTGCAACAAATTTCTAGAGGGCAAACTACGGCAAAACTCACGCAACTTATACAGGAAGTCTACATGGAAAAGGCGCAAGGTTTTCCGGCCTTCAGGGCACCGGTATATATATATATATATATATATATCTGGTGCTCAATTTCAAACATTTCCTCATCCTTTTAGCTCACACTCAGGGAAAATTTCTGATTAAAGATACGAAATCTCGCCAACCTTTTTCCTAAACAACTGATACCAGACCTTTGTGCTCTTGAGAGCAGCACGTTTTTCAGCAAGACTTTCTCTAAATTTTAAGGAAGCTTCTAAAAAAACGAGGTCGCTTGGACACGAGAAGAAAACAATTCTAAGCGGCCCAAGGTTACCGTGAGCTTGGTCGTGAAAAGAAAACTTTTTATAGTTTAGAAGAAAAGCAAATGCTTGAAACTTTTCCTGGTTCGCAGAGCGCGGGCTTGACCCTCAAGTGTCTGAATGCTTGAAATTGGCCAGGGCCGGAAATTCTTGTTCCATTTTCCTTTCCTTACAACACGTAAATAGCGTGCAGAGAATCCTCTCGTCTACTATACGTAGGGTTCATATTGAGTCTATTCCATAAGTGAGGATTATATGATGAGTGGTGCGCATATCCAGTGGAAATCATATTACTAATTCTTCATGCAAGTCAAAGTTATCCGATTACGCAAAAGAATCTGTACATTCCGTGTAAGATTGGGACACTAGAATAGCTAAATCTATCATGGTTCATATCGACTCCTCGAAAGGAGAAAATTCCTGTGCGCAATTTTTACCAGATTGGCAAGCATAACCACCTTAATATTTCTCGTAGCATTATTAAACCGTTAGGTGAAAACTAAATGATTACACTGTATGCAATCATTTTGCAAAAGCAGTTCACTAATTTTTGGAGTATGTGGAAATTATGAAAAGGGAAAATTTTACGCACATGTTCGGTAACTACAAAAACACTAAAACTGCAAGTGTGATCACTCAAGGTATATTCGTAACTGAGCTCAGAGCATATATTTAGCCTTCATATAGGCACAGAATTGATATACGTAGTTCCAAACAAGGGATGGACCCAACATTCACATGTCTAGCATACAGAGTATCGAAAATAAAAGCGAAACTGATGCATGCCAATGACAGCAACTGTCGGCTAACCATGATGTTCGACATGGCGTTTTTGACGTCCTTGCCACCGGCGAGCTGGTTTTTGAAGAGTCGAGACATGTCTTCGATCTTGGCATTCGCTGCAATGTTCTTGGCATGATCCGTGACGTTCTTGAGCATCATCTGCTTAGGTTAAAGGACGTGTGCGTGCGACAGAAAAAATAAGAAATGTGGGAAATAAGAAATAATACAGGATGGCCATGGATAGTGTAACGATTTAAAAAGAGAGACAAAGGAGTCGGAAACAGAAAAATGATGCTTGACAGGCAGCAAGATAATTCAGGTAAGAAAAACACATGAAGATGTGGCGTAACGTGAAATAATAGACGTGAAAGTGAAAGAACAGTGAATGGAAGTACCATAATACAGAATAACAACAGGAAGTTCATAATAAAAGATTGCAGAAACGTAAAATGGAATTGCAAATGGTTCGCGAAATGAACGTAATACGAAAGCAAAAAAGACAAAAATATATCATTGTGTCCGGGCAGCATGGCGAAGCATCAAGAAAATTTCATCAGTTTAGTAGAGAGCAGGTACATATGATTTGAACACACGGAAATTGGCACATGAGATTAGAATATAACAATAGGACCCGTGGAATTTAGTTGCGCGATTTAGCGATAAATTTTCAGAATTGCGTGTGACCTATGAGGAGAAAACACGCTTAAATGAACATTTCCATTTTGAACGTTTACGCGTCCATGTCACTTTACCCATTGAAGAATGTTACAAATAAAGCTATAGTTAGAAAAATAAATGTACAAATGAAACATGAAAGGGTTAAAATTTATATTTGTAGGAAGAGTAATTTCAGAGCATATCACAAATTGTGTTTAAAACTTTGAAACACGCAATATAGCCTGAAACGCAGCGCATCTTCTCATCGTAGCGAATACAACGCCCGTATAGATTATCTCTAGCATAACTAAGCCCCATTATACAACCAGGAAGGAGAGCAAATCGTCTTTAAAGAATCCACAAGTATCTAGAAATATTCAAGAAATAAAAATTAATTAGAGAATTTCAAATGCACTAAAATTGATATCTTCACTGTTAATATTTAGTATAACAGTGAATAACAACCGTAAACTAATATTAAAAGACAAGAAAGAAAATACACAATGCAGTAGTACCTACATGGTTCAAAGAAACTAAAATTATTACTACTTCATACACATCAGTACCATAAGTTTTTAATCTGCGCATTACTCACCGCCTTATCCGTCATGGGCGGCAGCACGACTGTCTTCTCCATGGTGGTGATGACGATCTTCCAGAGCTCCTTGAGCACCCTCTTGAATATGGTCTTCTCGCACGACTGGTCGTACATGGACAGCGAGTCGCCCAGCAGCTCCATGAGAGGTTCCACCACGTAGTCCGCCTCGTTGATGATGGCGTTCCTTTGGGACGGTTGAACTTGTCCAGTGCCTTTGATGGCCACTAGACGGTCACCCATTTCCTTCACCTTGATGGCAATCTTCGGCTCCAAACTGTTGGCCACAGTGCAAAGTACACATTTTAATCATTTCACTAGTGTACACAAATGAAAAAAGCCAAGTGGGTTAACGAAAAAAATTCCTCTACCTCGGGGCTCGATGTCGATTTTTGTTCTTGGCTGTAAGCCAAAACATAAAGGACAACTTCTACTAGTAAGGAAAACTGAACGCTAGCCCACTGGGTCTATGAGAACTAAATTAATTTAGGGTACGATATAAATGGTTTCCTTTAGTTTAGTGGTAGCTTTTGGCGTAGATAGCGGCACACTTTACAATTTCTCAAAGATGAACATGACCCAAGAGAGTTGAAAACCAACAAATAATTTGGATTACAGGGATAGTCACTGAAAGAGAGCTGCAGAAGATCAGTAGAGAAGAGTGCACAACAGACTCCCAAACACATAAGCACGCACAGGAAAATTATCGAACTAGGTTCCTTGCCAACCCATACCTTGCTTTACGTTAGGGGAACTTTTTGGATCAAGGTTAGAATAATATTGAAAGCATAGGAGAGTCTTTGTCTAGTGACTCTATTCATTTTTAAACATAGTATCGAAAAGGTAATTCATCATACAATGCTACAACTTATCAAAGAGAACAGCAAGTTTTTGAGAGAAATGGTGCTTCAGAACAAAGGGAAAGTCTTACTGAAGTCAATTTTGCAACACGACAGAAACAATGGTAGCACTTTAACAAAATCTGACCTCTTGCCAAAGAGCTGAGCAAGTTCCTCTAGGACGTTGTTGAGCGATGCCTGCAGGTCGTTTAGAATAGTGGCAACATCCTCCTCCAAACTTTTACCACCCATCATTTGGTACATCTTCTGGAGCTCTACTCTCAGCTGCTGGATGTTGTTCATCAGGATACAGGCCTGAAATGCAAAAATAGTATAAAATAAATAGCCAGTAACAGCTTTCTTAAGAGCACTATTTCTGAGCAACAGGAGGATGTTCATCAAGATACAACATAGTAACGCAAAAATAACATTAGTATTAAAGCCAACGCTATCCATCTGGAGGCTCCTCTCAACTTCTGGGTGTGTTTAAAAATGTGTAAGCCTACAACGTGAGAAGTGATGTGATACGAAGTGCTTATTAACTCATTATCTCACACCATGCAAATGTTAGGATATTTCCTACTAAAAGTGCCATTCCTATAAGAAGTAAAGGATTACTCTGGGGATTAATGTTTGCAAGCCTTGGTATTCTTCTGAAACTTTCCTCTCAACTGTTCAACAGCTTCAAAATTTCTAAATTTGGAATCCTTTCAGCACTTTTCTGCAAATTGGGAACAAGCGGCAGTTCAGTCTCTGCAATATTGAATTTTAATGGGCATGTTTTATTAAGTGCTTTTTAAAAACGCAAGAATACATAAAAAATTGATCAAAATTATACAATTAACAAAAATATTCAGTTCTTCATTAATATTAACATTCAAATAAAGCTTTATCTCTATTTCACCCTAAATTTTGTTTGAATAATTTGATAACTGTAAACTGAAAAATGAGTCCGCAGTCACCTTCTTTTCATCCAGCACATAGTTGGGGAATTCTTTTTTGGTGATGTCTGCGTAGGCCAACAACACCTTGACGATGGTCTTGGCGAATCTCTTCATGAAGCGTTTCCAGATCTCGGGGTCTGGACACTCCAGTTTGGAGACGACGCTGAAGCACTGCGTCAGTTGTGTGAATACGTCGACTACAGAGTTCGAGAACAGCGAGTGTTCTGAACTCGGAGGGAACTGCAGAAATAATAGTGATACAATATTATCATTTTATGAAAATAAATTTGGAAGAAAAAACTACAGTTCATTTCAATATAACAGCGGAGAATTTTTTTATTTTGATGTTGGGAAATAATGTCGAGGTGGACTAGTAAGAACCTCAGAAGAGAAGAAATATATTCGAGAGTAGAAAATACCAAACACGAACAGTGAAATAGCAATGTTAATAGGTTTAATGGCAGGCACATTGCTTAAGTTTTGCGCCAAACTACAATTCTATTAAGCGCAGCACTGGGGAGCGATTGACATAGCGGGAAACAATTTCTCCATACGTGGGGATAGTTAACACATTATCAGAAAACAAGAACATAGTCAAGACTAATAAACACGAGTAGTGAAATAACAGTATAAATAAGTTGAGGTCAGCCACATCGTTTAACTTTTTCACGAAAATTGCAGCGTTTTCATCACCGCACTGGTGAGCAGTTAACATATTGGAAAAAAGGTACACGTTCTAAGTACACTACAAGAAAAAAGCAAAAATATTCGACAGCAAGAAACCGTCCATGTGGCACCTCACCTCATCCTTCTTGTCTCGCTGGAAGGCGCCGTTTAGATATTCTAAGGACACGTCATCGTTTTCGTTGAGCCACTGCATGACGAACGGTTCGAACCATCTGCACACGGAGAAGTTCGTATTACGAATCTAACGTTCTCTAGACGCGAAATATATGTTGCTTGGATAAAATAGATTTTTAAATTCTTGTAAGCCCTCTCTCCAAAGAAAAAATCTAAATTTTATCTTCATATCAGGATAGATATATCACAGAAACAACAACCGAAGAGCGTGGTGCTGTAGACACAGGTTTTACAGCTTTCCAAGCCTCGCCGCTTCTAGAAAAACGCCCCAGCACTAGCACGATCACACTACTGACAGTGCATTCCAGAAGCGATATACATAGACTTTGTGGAGTAATTGCACATACAATCCATGTGGTTTGTCTTACTAACCTGAGGGGTTATTAATTGGCAAGTGGCAATGCAAGATACACCAGCATATGAAATTGTAACAGGTAGTGCTTGTATATTTTTATTGTAATGAATATTTGGGCGTCATATAGTGTCAAATTATAACATATGACAATGCTTGTAGCTGCAAAGAGTTTGCAGTGCCCTTCTGGGTGTGATAACCTATCAAACTTGAAGTTGAAACTTCTGTACAATGTTAATCCATAAGCTATCAAACTGCATGCAATATATGTAGTCTGTACTTGGGTGCTGAACGTCGCTTGACATGCAGTTTACGTCATTCCTGCTCTATCGCTATAGAGCTGGACGTCTCTGCCGTCGAATTATTTAAAGACTGCAATAGACCGACTTGCATTATTTAGCGACGAGAAAGTGAAGGCATTTCCTATGGGAGACATTGTTGAGGCCAGCCCTCCCGCAAGGGTATTTAGAACGACTAGAGCTCCCAGGAACCTTTATAGCTTTACAGACAGAGTAAAACAGCAATTTTGATTTGCAAAAATAAAAATAAAAAAGAAATGGGTGATGATGGGAATATAGTGTAATATAACTTTCTCTGTAAATTTAACTCACGGAATAGATCGAATGGCAGATTACTATTACCAAAAGCCAGTAAAGTGTTTAAATTCAGCAATCACTATTAATTTTCGAAAATTTAATGGAAATACTTACGCAGGGTATTCAGGCACTTGATTCTTGTAGGGAGGAACGTCTTTGACGTAGTTATCGTAGAGCCACTTGACCTGTAGAGAGAGAGCGAGAGATATATGTATTGGACACCGTCAGATTATTTTTGCAGTCTAAATGAAGCATTAACACCAGTAAATAGGAGATGATCAAACCTAGCTTCGATTGTAAAACTGTAAATTTCTAAAATGAACGCTTCAGCAAATATGACATTTAATACGGCAAAACTTAGAAAAAAATGAAAAAGATGATGTGGTGTCTATCGAAAAAAGCTAATAAAAAATGACGAACTAAATCTGTAAGGAATACGTCAAGGTTGGAGTTGACGATACACCAAATGCCTAGCCAGGGGACGAAGAGGTACTGGATTCGACAACAGTCATCGAGATAGTCTTCTCCGATTAACTTAAATTTATCCCAGACTTGTATTCCGAGCTTCCATTTAAAATGACGGATCGAACGCTTTGTATTCAACTAATGGACGAACTACACCGTTACGCCGGACAGATAACAAACACTACAACAGCTCCAGCAACCATATACGGTCACTTACCCGGTCTGGATATATAAGAAGATGGGATTAGATTATTTCAATAGAAATGAGCGCATCTGAGACCCCTGAAGTGGAACTTACTCTGAAGTGGAGATTCATATACTCGCTGCTCTTGCACTTGCGATGCTGCTCGTGCTCCTCCAAGGCGTACTTTACGTCCATCGCGAACATTCCCCACATGGTGGCTGCTGACAGCTGTAAAGTAAAAAAGTACAATACGTTAACTAAAGCTTCAATTCACGACTTAACTCTGCTTTCCATATAGAGGCATATTCCTCTCATTTGGTACGTTCATATATGATACATCTTTTCAGTGTGTATCTTTTCCAGAAGGCGTGTTATTTGAATCAAACTGAAAATATGGAACCGATATGATAGGTACATCGTAAGAAAAAAAGGCAATCTATTTCTTTACTGTTGAACTGGATTCAGAGGTTTTATTGACATGATTTAAAATGCATGCCAAGATAACAAGCACCTAAATGATGATTTTAAAAACTTCCTGTCAAGTGAATCCATTGCTTTTATTGATGAGCGAAAATATGTGTTACGGCACTGAACATGTCAAAAATGACTTAGGTGAACATTTCCTGTCAAGCTGGATCCAATGACTTAACCCTCATAGCCTAGCTATGCAAAAATACAAGCTAGGACACTAGAAATTTTAGCAAACTAGAAATGGCAACCAACTGCACTGCTAGTCGTACGATATAATTTGATTACTTAGAAAATTCCAAATCCTTGACAAATGAGAGTACGAGATAGATCGTGTTAGTAAGTTATTACTTGTATGATACTCAATAATTCAATAAGAGGTAGCTCGAGTGAAGCCAAAAAGCCTACAGTCTTGGTTGAATTAACAAAGCACTATAGAAGCATGGAGGATCATCAATCATGAGAAAATTAATCAAGTACCGAACAAATGCTAAACAGTAAAGTTTAGCAATAATAAGCCAATACGGAATATTATTTAACGAAAATAATTCATTTATGTACCCCGTTAATGTCAACTCTCACGCGAAATGTTTCTGAACAACAGCACAAAATTCTCACTTTTGGTAGTGTTAAGAAACACTTACGAATATCACTTAGGAAAAAGAACATCACGACGCACTGCGCCACTGTTACACTACAGCGGGAGTGAAAAACTCCCTGTCGGCAGTAAAATGTCCATACGGAATGCTATGCACAAAGGAGAACATTACTACGTACCGCGCCAATGTTAAACTCCTGCGGGAACTGGTTGAGAACAGGAGCGTAGCTGTTCTTGTCCTCATCAATAACAGAGACGATGAGTGAGATGAGTTTGTACCAGAACTCCACGCTGTCCAGTCTTGGTCCCTGCTCGCCTGGCTCTAGCTTCTCTGCGGGGTCCACCTGCACATGCAAGGGTGGATTGGGGACTGCTGAGTACCATTGACTTTTCAGCAAACACTAGGAAATTAGTCGTGGCATACGCCAACGGCGTCCACTGTGTACGCTGACAGCATTGCATGTGGACTTGCATCTTCCTATGAGATTTCGCAGAAAAAATAATCATTGGAAAATTAGTGGTAGACGATAGGCACAGCGCTATCTGTGGTTGTCAGTAATGCGCACTAGCATTTTCGTATGCGCTTACAACAAAGGTAAGTCTACTGAATATGAAGACAGTAGAGGGTTAAAGAAACACATGGAGTCAACTTGATGAAAGCGCAAGACACAATTGGTGACTTGATCTAGAGAGAATTTCTATAGATACATTAATGATCGGGAGTTCACGATCATAGAAACCTATATCTCATAAATTTTAGACCATATACGATAGAAGATGAATGCAAGTTCAATGAAATAATCTGGAAATGAATGTGTAGCAAGAAAGTTATCATAAATAATATACACGTATCTATAATCTAGCGAAAAGTATGTGGTAAGAAAAATATCATACGCGTGTAATTGTTTGGAGAGAATACATTGTAGAATTCATACGAAAATAGGAAAATGGTTCGTGTACAAATTTGGCAGAAAATTTCACTAAAGCAAAATAGTTCAGTAGGATTGGGTGGTACAAACTTTACTCTGGAGAAGAACAAGTCCTGGGCGCAATACATCTATATCTTTAGGACGACCATGTATCTGTGTTGTACGTGTGAAAAACTTAGCATTTAACGTCGTCTTCGGGTGTGCCCAAACGAAAAATTAAGTTCGTTTTCGGTAGAAATTATACTACATTTCACCTGCTATGCCGTCTAAGGAAAGCGTTGATTTTTATGGCTCATTAGACAGGAAATAAGGTTACACTCACCTGGAACTCTCTGCTGAAGAGCTCGTAACAGTTCTCGAAGAGGAACTGATATGTGGACTTGAGGCAAGCAATTGCGCAATCCTTCACCACGACACTCGCTCTTGGCGGCGATGCCAGCTCTTGTACCTGCACCACAGCACAACACCAGTCATATTGTCTTACACGTTATAAAAGTAAACTGACATATTTAAGACCAGGTACGCGCCGTCATGGTAGGCAATGTAGGCAGTGCCTAGCCTGAATGAAACATGCTATAGAAATCCCATTATTCTTTTATGGCATAATGTAAATATAGTCCAACGCAATGACGACTGGTCCGATTTTAATGCAGTAAACTCTTCCAAAATTTAAACACTGAAAAATGCTTTGATAATGCGTAACCTGAGCATTTCCACACGCCACGTGCCGGTTTAAGACAATGGTATTGAAGACTCAAATTTGCGTTCGGCGAAACGCCAAGTGAAACGTCGTCGATGAAATCTACCCAACAGTGTGTTAGAATGAGTACTCCTAGCGTGGCTATGAGAAGCAAATAAATCCGCAACCCTTAGAATCACTCTTTGACGATGCACCGCCTAAAGAATAATTCACAGTCACGAAATTGCATTCACAAGCGCATGCTTCAAGTTTCAAGAGCAATCTCGAGGTGGCTACATCCTCCTTAAGCAGACACGGCAAGAGTCCAACAATGGGCAGAGAAAATGACGTATCACCGCAGCCGCAGGACAATAAGAAAGGTAAACGTAGGACAGCAATGGCATATTAAAGCTGCAGTTGACCGTGGAGGGAGAAGGCTACCCTGGTCTTGCAGATCTTCACTCCACAGGTGCCGCTCCTCAGCCACGTCACCTTTAAGCTTTATACCATCTTTGAAGTGAGGCAAAAGCAGCCTCATGTAAATACGAGGTAGAGATGCAGTGCGGCAGCGGAGGCTGCGTCCCGTGTAGCAAACGCGTGTAAAGAAAAGAGCTGCAGCTAGCCGTTGCGGATGGTCGTAATGGGCTCCGGAAAGATGTATGGCTCTTCTCGGCTGACCAGAGGACGGCACTGAAGAACTCCAAAGTGTACTACCTTCTGTTGCTTACTGTGATACTGCTACACACCTTAGTAGCCAAAGGGATAACACCTTGCGAAGCTTATAATGAAACGTAACCACGACGAAGCAGGCCGTACTCCATAGCTAAGACGTAGTGAACCACAAGAAAGTAGCCTATCACAATCGTCGATAATAATTAAGAGCATAGCCGTAACTAAAAGATCGCCAATCATAATGATGACGGCAATAACTATTATATAAATAGATATGGGTCTGGAAAATGGTTTTCTCAACTCAAAGGCTTGCATTACGAGTATGCTTATGTCGTAGTGGAGTTGAAAGTACATTATTTTCTCTTACTTCACTCAAAAATTTTGAGTTATTTACTTAAGTGTACTACAGCGCAGTAAGTTTCTGATGGGGTTTATGCAAACCAAAAGTTTTATATCTGCATTTTAATGATCTTTTATATAGAATCTAGGTCATTCGTACTTTTGAAGTTCTGCTCGGACATTAGACAACTGCCGGCTAAGGCAGCCCAGCATTTTCGTCTACAGCTTCTAAAGTCCTGAACAAGGAAGGAGAGAGACCCCACTACTTTTGCTCACAAGAAACCGGCATTAGGGAAACTATCTAAGTTTGTTTCTCACATCGTTAGGACCACTGATCACCTGGAACGTAATTGCATTCAGCATGGGTGACTATGAACAATATCTGCAAGAGTATTGAAAAAGGAGGCAAACTGGCCTTAAGATTCGAGGAAATAAAATAGAAAAAAATTTAGTTTGGCGAATACCATAAGCAGAACTTAACCAATTTTGTTTCATAACTAGAGAGCATTCTGCTAGCAGGCTATGGTATATGTTATATTTCATTACTTGAAGGCATAGGTTATACCCTATCTCTGACGAAAGAAATTCACAGTTTGCGCCTGAAATTGTTTTGAAGTAGGCCCAAGAAGAAGAAGTGATAAAATAGCGTAGGATTTGGCTAACATAATAGTGAATGCAACGTAATCCTGACGTTTGGCAGGTGGGTGGAGCTCACGGCATTTTATCTACTAACAAAGGTAAAAAATCGGTTATCCAAGTGGAGTTCTGTTCACGTTTTTCAGTTTCAAACAACTCAAAGTGGCGTTTCAACCCATGAAAAAAAGAAAACAAATATTTTTTCTAGAATTTAGTCAGCTGTATGCTTACGACACCCATAGCTCTTATTTACAATACAAATGTTGCCAATGCAACATAGGAGGTAACACATTTCTCTCTGGGTATAATGTCAACATCTACTACATTAACATCGGGCGTCCGTAAGGTCCCTATACAATTTGACAAAGAGATTCTACCGAACTGAAGAAGAACTTGCAGGCCCATGGTAAACCAAAGCACAATTAACGTGTTATCACCGCAAGGTTGCCAAAAACCACAGTCAATTTGTAAGAACGCGTCCAACCACAAGTAGAAAGTAACCTGCTATCGCCAAAACCTAGCTGGTAACAAGCATAACCATTACGTAGGCATCCTTAGGAACACGTCCAACCACAACTTCGATGCAGCCTCTAGTTAGCTTAAAGTAGTCAACGTCAAGAACAACCATAACTACTGGACGTAGACGATCATAAGGTAACAGGCCAAAGGTAGAACACATCCAACAATAAACGTAAAGCACAACCAGAACGGCACAAACATCACCACGGCGGCAACACTCCCGCACAGCTCCCACAAAGCAATACGAGCCACTTGGACTTTAACACCGCGGATATGGGGGCACTTAGACGGCTCGGAGATCGTGCACTAAATCTGAATTAACCCTTCAATGGAAGACTTGACTCGTAATTGGCAAATGTTCTCGGCCTGATCCGCTAAAATAAAGAGTCAATTACGCAATTTAGGGCCTTCGGTAGATAAGCGTGAGGTCATTTGCGGTGAATCGGTTGCAATATTAGACAGCACGCACAAATTTACTTGGTACACTAAGCTTATGTTTTTAGCAAGTCGGGTTACGCAGTTTTGAAGCTTGGGGTCACTGATGGCAAAGCATAAAACGGGTAGTGGTAAAAAGGTTGTAGTATTAGACAGAATAGCGACATTGTGCCTACGTTATACGTCTTTAGAGGGTGACATACGCCAGTCAAAAGAACGAGTTTCCTAATCTCCGCGTCCGAATGAGTTACTGTGGCCATTGACAAAGTAACAAAGTGCGAAGAAGTTTTAATTGTAATTCTCTTCCAATTTGAAGGGATTCCGAAACTTAACTAACGGTGCTTGCTGAGCAAACAGATCTTGACGGCTAGCATTGAACACATTTTCCCGTAGACTCAAAGCTGTATTGACGAGCGCTTAGTAAAACATTAAGACGACTAGCAGAGGAAGCCCGTGGTTTTGACTAGCTTGTGTCGCCTCTCCTTCGACGTAGTGCAGTCAATAGATGTTGACTCATATCTTTAACATAAGATACTGCATACGCTTGTTTCAGCTCCATCGCTTCTGTACTGCACACTTTGCGAATACGAAGGCAACAAGAGAGCACATAAGGTCATTTCATGAAACCGAAATATCCGCCACTACCATGAAATAGGCGCGGTAACCCCTAACGTGAAGCGTAGATGTGCAGTTTATATAGACCTTCATTCTGAAATACGTGATGGCTAATGAAATTGCTACAGAAAACTCCAGGCCTTCTTTCCGAAGGTGATAGCGGATGAAACCACAGTCGTAAGCTAGAGATCATTTTGTAGATAGTAATGGGCAACGAAACTACTACATGAAACTATGTACAGACCTTCATTCTGAAGAAGGTGATGGAGGTAAGGAGATCGACAGTGCTCTTGAGATCCTGGAGTTTCTCAGGGCTGCTGGCAGGGAAGTTGTTGCGGTACATGGAGAGATCGATGCGCAGGGAGTTGTGGAGCTGGTCCAGCAGCTTCACAAACTTCTCTTTCTGCGGGAGAGAAGTGCAAGTGTTCCTAATTAGTCTGGTCAATAGAGTACGGCAAATAAGCAAAGTACAGCTCGAGATATGACCATCTGCACCCAAAGGAAAATGCTTTCTATTGGTGTAAAGCAATAAAGATTGATACTCCCTGAGGCATGGTGGTCAAGAATATTGACAATCATTAACAAAAGGGAAACAACAAAAGGACTTTGCACAATGCTCAGTTAAGTGGCTTCTAATATGGCAGCGCAATTGGCATTCGTACTTGTCAAGAACGGTTAAAAAAGCGTACTGGAAACAAGAGCAGCTCTTGTCGAAATATATCCAGAAAAAGTATAAAAGACTGTTTGATAACAAGAGTAAAAATTAATAAGATCAATTCTGCCACATTTTGGCCTTGAATGATGCAATTACAATCACACTGTAAGCACAAAAATTGGAAACATGCAAGTAATATCATAACCCTATAGATTCAGACAGAAGTCAATGAGTTTATTGTATAGAATTCAAATTGATAGCACCTGGATAGCTAAACTGAAATATAATGGCTTAGTTGATGTATAAAGAATTTCCAATACTTTGTCACAGTAAATCTAGGATTTTTAAATATGATACTAGAATTTCTAATTATGAAACTAGGATTTCTAATTATGAAACTATGATTTCTAATTTTGAAAACATTCGAACATTTCCGTATTAGGTATGGTGCATTAGAAGAACAAGAGGTTGATGGTCGAGCGCTTCAGCCAGCCAACTAACCAGCAGCGACGTTCAGGACGACGCTAATAAGACAAAAGTTTGAAGAAAATCGTTCAAAGTGTCGAGGAGAAACGGACGACCCTCACCCCGAAATTGGACGCAGCGAAGCGGTCAGAAGCAGAGACGGCCGAGGAGGCTGTCGTGTGGGCATAGAAGGCGTTGATGTTGGCCAGCAATGTGGACATTACGGCAGGAACTCCGGGACACAGGTACTTCGTGGACAGGCAGTGGAAGTGCCTGGGAAAAGTGAGGCAGAGTTAAAGTATTGCCAGGCAGGCTAGTGCAGTGTAGAGAGTAGGAACAGGCGGCTTTAGGAATTCTGCGCGGGTGGCCAGAGACTGTGATGCGTATCGGAGTATAAAACGGCAGAAGCTGAATCTGGGCGAGGCCGGAGCCTAAGTAAGTCTCCAAATAATGACTGATCGGGGTCGATGTCAACCCAAGCTGTCTAGGGCCTGACCGGAACCGAGGTTTGTATTAGCATTTACGGCTAATATTCTTGAATTTCAGAATTATACTAATATATTTTGAATCGTTGAAAATAACTGATTCAGAATATATAGGTCTTTATTTGTGGAAATTCTGTTTTGCTTTTCTTATTTCAGCTTCTGCACTAACCCGTCGACGAGCACTGCTGATTTAGGTTAGGTTACGTATGGTTAGGTTACATGCGTAAGAGCACGAATTCGCCCTTCTTTCGGCCGTACTGTCGGGTAGTTAAGGAAAAACCCCTTCAGATTTACCCCTCTATAAGCCGTACTGTCGGGTAGTTAGGCATAAACCCCTTCATAACATCGGGCGGGTTAGGTAAGGGTGGGCCTGGTTTGCCTGATTAAAAAACAAAAAATAAAATAAATAAATGAATGTCATTTTCATTTTCAGCACGCCTCACTTATGGTAGAAATTACTTTCTTATCCTATAACTTGAACGAGTGATGAGAGAATATTTACCGCATTTACTCAGGGCTGTTTAGGATTAAATTTTCATAGGGGTCGGAGTCACTAGAAATAGGCCGGGCCGGGATAGCAAATAATAAGGTTTCAACAGGGCCCCGACTTATATATGTATACGTCCGAGACCAGGACTCTAGGTGTGGGAAATACCTAGACACTAGACAGCTACGAGGAGCAGGACATTTAAAGTTCTTTGTCAGAGCCTATAATGATATGGTGCCTTTGCTGCATAATATGGAGGACACCATGTACTGAAGGCAGGTAAACGCTGACCAGCCATATATATAAAAAAAAATTTTAGGACGCATTTGGAAAATCGTAACACAGGCACAGTAAAGGGATGATGTATATACTACATGGAACAGGAAATATCTACAAGTTCGTTTCTGGCAGTAGAGTAAAGAAATAGAACCAATTATTTCACCAATAGATCGATTTCTAGGAATTTTATAACTAAGAATAAAAGAAAAAATTAAGAGTTATTTTCTAGAATAGAAATGTTTCAGAATTCTAAAATCCCATCGCCACTAATGAAATGAATACTAATAATTTGATATATAAGTATATGTCATACCTATTACGGTGAATAATTATAAAAAGACCTATAATTATATACCAAATTCTCTGTTGATATTTCAATACAGACGATGAAAGTTTAAATTCCGAAACGATTGCATATTAAAAAATAACTTTTTGTCGGTTCTTTCATTTATTCTTAGAAATAGAGCATGTGATGCGTTATTCAGACACGGCCAATTAAATTGGCTCAGTATAATTTTAGGAAAATCAACTGAACTGTCGACGTAAATACTTCGAACATTAAACCCTAAGCGCTATTTCTAGATACCAGCATCATTTGTTAAGTTTATATAAAAAGCAGCGTGTCGTAGCTTTCTATTAAAAAAAAAAAAATGACTCGAAGCCTTATGTGGAATTCAAGAATTCTGGAAATTGGGGACGTTTAATTGTTGAAACCTAACTCATAACGGATGAGTTATTACAGTCAAATTTTTAATTTACAGTGCAGACGAATTTATATTTACAGAAAGAAAGATTTTTAGTTGAAAATAAAATATTTACTTTGCAGGAAAAACTCATTTCAGGAAATGGTTTAACATCAGTTTTAATAAATTTTAGGCATTTATCTGCGGTAAGGGAAACTGTTCGTTTATCAGATAATCACAATACAACGCTGTTAATAATAATAAAAACGGTAAAAACGTGAATGCCTCTAAACTTTCTATTTCCGTCCCGACTGGGTGGGAATGCAAAATTTATAAATCCTCAACGCAACGGAATGCACCGGGGCAATTATGGGATTTTTTGGGGAGAGGGAGGGGGGGCTGGCGGAAGTTAATTGCAACACAAAAATGCTATCATTGCATAATTTAGGCTCGTCGCTAGGAAACCGCGCTCTTGTAAAAAGCTTGTAGTGATGTTTGCAGATAATCATTTACTGGCACAGGTGAAAAGGCTTCAAGTAGGCGGCTTTCGGCCTTTTTTTTACTGGTGTGGCTGGGCTATAGCGGCCTTTGCTTATTTGTATCACTAACTCTATTGTTTTGACTCTAAGAGCTCGTTACATGCGTACAGAAAACTTATTATGTGGCATAATAACTCACTTGCAGTTTTACTTTGAAGCATATACAAAAACTGGTGAAAAAAGTGTCTGTACTTTTGAAGAAAGATGTGACATGCTGATTTGAAATCAAAAAGTAATCAATGGTATCTATAGATACCGTCATTACTGCTAGTTTTCAAAACACGCATTTGTAATATGTGTAAAAAAACAAGCGTAACCTAGAAAACATAGGATGTAAATGCATCATAATGACTTCCGAGTACCTATATCATACACGCGTCATTGCTTCGCGAGTGATATCTATTCCTCATCTCATAACTGTGCATATCTCACTGTGAAGTCATCTATAATTTCAGGTGAGGTAGTTTTAACTGTAAAATAAATATATGCAATACGCATCTACTCCCGTCATTGGTTTGTAGCTGTTCACGATCTGCAGTTAAGGCTAATTAATCTACAGTTTCTCGTGAGCCGGTTTAAAATGTGACGCAAAAACACACAATACAAAATCTACTCACGCCGTTTCTTCGTGCATGCTCACCATTCCGTATATCACTGTGAGTTACCCAAATTTCAGGTCAAGTTGTTTACATGAGAAATGAACAGGTAAGACCCGTATCTACTCACGTCATTGCCTCGTAGATGCTCTCTATTCCATATCTCATTGCGAATTCGTCTACAATTTCCTGCGCAGGGTCGTCAAAGTACACCTTCCAAGCATCATCGCCTTTAGCCGTTGGTAGTTTCACAACCCCTCCTTCGCTCTCGCACAAGTAATGGAAGAGGTTCTCGTGCAGGCAAGTATACTGCACATGGTACGGTGCCACCTTCTCTTCTCCTTTGATCTCCACAGAGATATGGAGTCTGATGGCACCAGAGACGGCAGATTTGTCAGTCCGCTTCTCCAGATTGTACCACACGTCCATCTCGCCCGACAGCGTTCGCACCTGCGACGTAAACGGAAGGAGAATCAGAATCGGGACGCTGTAGCGGGTGTTATCGAAGAGGTCACTTATTTGTGTAAGGGAAACACCTGAGGCACAGTATGAGAGCGCTTGTGGCGATAAAAAAACAACATGGAGGAAGGCACATTTACCTAAGAAAAAAAAAAAACTTAAGTGAAGTTCTGCAGAGATCATTTATTTACCTAGGAAAATACCTGAAGCGCTCGTGAGGAACGATTTAAAAATTCAACTTATCTAAAAAAAACTAATGTGCATGAGAAGACTCGACATTATACTGCTAGCATCGAATAACATATAGTCCAGTTTTTCAGAGAAATGCATATGAGGTACTTGCAGAGATACGGCATTATACTGCATGTATCGATTAACTCCGAAGAGAAGCCCCATTTTGCCCAAGTTACACACGAGGTGCATGTTGCGTGCACCACAACAATACTTGAATGGAATAACTTTGAGAAAATACAAGTTTGTCTAGGAAAAACCCTGAGGTGAAAGCTTGGAACTGATGTGACCGTATCGAGAACATCTAACAAAAAACATATTTTACTGAAGAATACCCTTATGGTACAAGCAGAGGCTCAGAACTGAGGTGCTGCTCAATCGAGCAGAAAGTGTCTCTGCAAGAAAATGACTGATGTGCATAGGAATATTTCCAATAATAAAGTCGAGAAGCGATCTAAGTTGTGAGATTAGCAAGCATCTACTAGAATTTTCGTCCAACGTTCTGCCTTCCGCAGCAGTGACTACAATTCTACCAACTGCATAATTTCACTTCTTTCAAACTCTATTTCGGAGAAATCGAGACTAGCCCAAAATCATTCCAGCAGATGAATTTTCAAGTTTTGCCTCGTAGTAGTCTTGATAGAACGGCCTCAGTTCTACATGAAATCGCTTATAATCATACCATCTATGCCTGCATATCAATACATATTGGTATTTTCCAACCTTTTTTGTCTGGCACAACTGCTACAATTGCACTAAACGAAGGCTTACACGCAATAAAAAATTTTCCATGTGCTTTATGTCATAAGCGCCACATTGCAACCAAGTGCTTCCTTACAATACCTTCTAACCTCATTTGAAGTGAAAAGGCCACCTTTCTAATTAACTGCCTGCCAGTATCTTATAAATGTTGTTATTTTTGTTTTAGCGAAGTAATATTTTGCCCACCTTCTTTTCCAACCTGCTCTTTGACAAGCGACCACAACCCGAAATGAAATCGAGAATCGCAGACGTATTTCGCCTCTCGTTCACGCGCCACCGCCAGCAATGCAATACGGCTCTGGCATCCATCATGGTTGCCGAGCGAGGACAAAATCCTCAAAGAAACAACGCTAAGACCGTCTGTCCATTTGCATATAAAGGGGCAAGAAGGCACAGCCACTTAAATACGGTCAATGTGAAAGGGATCTAGCAGACGATGTCTATTTTCCTCCACTAGGCTTATACTTGCGACACGGACAACAATCCCATACATGCGAATGCAGAGACAATCTTAGAGAGTTTGGGAGGTGAGGTTGTCCATCTCAATTGAACTCACAGCTCAGTGCAAATCTAAAGAAATCGTCGCACGTTGAGGTGCCGCAAGGCGCTAAGATTCAAGTAACACATGTGGAAAAAGCAAAGGTTAATAGACCGAAGTACAGTCATGCTGACCAGAGTGATATAGTCTGATTAATGATATACAGTAATACTGATTTTAATAATGGTTTGACCAGTAAAATACAATCATAGTGATGGCGATAATTGTCTGACCAGTACAGTACAGACGTACTGACGACGATATTGTGAGAACGGTGAAGCACAATAAAACTTATGGCTTATAATTGTCTGACCAGCAAGGTACAAAGCCACTGACCTCGATAATGGTCTGCCCCAGGAAGTCATCGCTCTCTCTCGTGAGTTTCTGCCGCAGTTTGGACTTGATGTCGTTGTCTTCATCCCACACGCGAACCTTGATGCGGTCGCTGGAATTGTGACACTCGCTGTGGGCACGGGAATGTACACATTAGAAAGTTGTGCAGAGATAGATGTAGGCTGGCTTCCTAGAGGAATATTAGGGTCTCCCAGTGGGTATTTCACGGTGTCAGAGGGGTAAATTTCGGATATCCGAGTTTTAGAAAAGACATTCAAATTGTCGCAAATGGTGAGAAAGTGGATTTAAGGGCTTGAGAGGAGAGGATCTGGATTTAAGGGAGGGCACTTTGTGTTCAAGAGGGAGACGAAGGATGGCAGAATTACATGATTTCCACGACTTCAGTCACGCAGGTTAATATGAAACGTGTTAATTGACGCTACCGGTAATAACCTTCGGACATATCGTAAGCGAGGTAAAGTGAATACGACGAGTATAAAGCAGTCATATGGCTTGGGAGGTCTCTGCAAAAACCAAACTGTTTCTTCATCGGAGATTTAAGCTTCAGTTCGTGCAAGTAAACTCAGACTGGAACTCTACGAAGATTAAGGGCCATCTGACTGAAAAGCATATTCCAGAAAAAAAAATTAGTCATTTGTACTCCCACTGCGTTCACTTTTACCCCCTATTATTGTATGGTAAACATGGTGCGTTGGGTAACATCGGTTGAGTACAGCTGTGTCGAATGAAGAAAGAGACACGGCTAACCCTATACACAAAACTACAGGAATTGAGTGTTTAGCAAGTTTACTGAGGGTAAAGAAACGCATGTGATAACAATAAATAATGGACAAGATGGCAAATGTAGGGTAATTCCCTTGAAATAGAAACTAATTTTGAGAGTTATGGAACACGTTTATTGAAGTGATAACAGTATACATTACAGGAGTAGATAACAAAAAGTTCTGTAATTTATTGTATCAATTAACTGGAAGTGGACGAGGTTCGTCTGCAGAATCAGGTGGTACTCAGACGAAAGTCTCACTATTCACGTCTGGACGAGAGTGGGGGGGGGGCTGGTGACCCACTTGAAGTGAGGGACAAAAGAGCGAAAGCGAACCAGTAACACAAATACAGAAATTTCAGCCAAGGTACAGCGAGCAGACACGGATGATGGAAAGACGAAGATGATATTAGCATTTTGCTTTCACAATGTGCAACATCAGCAATGGCAAAATACGCATGTCGGCGAAGTAGGACAAGCTGCATAGAGCCCTAATTTAATTTATTACGAGAAATAATTGAAAAAAAAGTTACAAAAATGACCATGTATTCCGGAGGTGTGCGCTCGTCTGGTGGTCGGCTGCAGGGTGTGATAAGGTGCGACCACTACCAGCTCCCCTCCCCCCCCACATACATTTTGCTCAACGAATAAACAGTTCCATTAGGTGCACAGATTGCAGCTCGCGGTGCAGCTCGAGAGACGGCAGGACCCGGTGGTGCGGCCGTCAGATCAAGTAGATGATGCGGTGGCGCAGCGGACGGTAGAAGGGACATCGTAGAACGGTGTCAAGGGCAAGGATAAACCTCAGCATAGAAGACCGGAGAAGTAGACCGGGTCAGAGAAACAACCCAAGAACACGGTCGGCAGCGGGAAGACGAGGTCTGACGGTAACCCGGTTCGTCGAGGTCCGATCACAATGAGTTGCTGAATAGAACTGCTCGTATTGCATTGTGTCGATGCCCCGTTAATTCCGGAGCCCTCTGGAATAGTCTGCAGAAGGGTAGCTAAGTACAGATGAGGCAAAAGGTCATAACAGTATGCATTATGACGGTCTAAGTTGTCGTAATAAAGTACGTGTAGTTTGTAAAAAGAATAACAATGGCTCGTACACCGTAATATTTTACATAAAGGCATCGAACAGTTTTGAGGCTGACGGAAATAAGATGCTGGTATCCACATTCAGAGGAAGTAAAATATTACACAGGCGTAGTAACTGGGAACACTGACGTTTTATGACTCAAATTCCAACCAGAACGTAAGCGCACCGAACAGATAGGGATACTTAAAACAGAATCTCCAATCAGAATATTGTGGTTAGAATCTATACTTTTTGATTCTATAAGGTACCAAGTAGAGAGACGTTGCGTAACTTAAATTCCAAACTAGAGTCTGTGGCCAGGACTTACTGCGCAACGTGCAGGCAGGGACGCTTAAAAAATGAAATTCCGATCGGAATTTTGTGGCCAGAATCTACGGCATGCCAAGCCCAAGAGGATGGTAAGCAAATGAAGATCACACAGCTGGGTTGCGCCCATCAATAACGCAATGGCTTCAGCTGGTCAATAAGCTCTCAGATAAAGGCCGTTGATCAATTCCACCGCTCGCCCGTCAATCTCCATAATGACCAATTCTCCCCCAGTGTCATTCGTTATAGCTGCGAACACTTCATGAGACGACTCTAAGGCAGTGACAAACAGTTCTTCTCCAATAAAAAGTGCAATTGAACCGTTAACAAATGGCAAAACCAAGCCGAGAGAAAGGTTCCAAAAATTGTGTATACTCAACAGATGAGACAAAATAGATAAAGAAATCAAACGAAATTTCTAACTCAGAAATATTTGAACTAAAAAACGGCAGCTATGCTTTGCAGTCAGACTGATGACCAGTCAGCGCGTTTTCAGTTCTTCGAAAATCTGTCAACTGCCTGCGTCTTCTCAATATTTTCAGGGAAAATATGCGAGTTACCAACAGCTGCTCGGCTACCGAAATTAACACGTTACCAATTTACAGTTTGTAAACACACGTCATCTTTCACTTGCAAAGTTTTCACTCAATTTGCAAATTGCCTCGAAGTCGATCAGGCAGGAACTTCGCCCGTGATGACCATGAAGCACAGCTGCAGCATCAACAGGGAGACCTCAGGTAATTGGAAAGGAATCAATCAACAAGCGAACCATCTTGCATAATCTTTCAATGAATTGCAGTCGAATGAAAGAACGTGTAACTTCAGTAGCGAGGAAAGATTGATCTCGGCAGCTGCATCAGCTGTTATAAATGCTCATTATATTTATATACGTACGAAGTATCATCAAGATAGACATGGGAATCGGGACTATTGAGGATTCCCAATAACGTACAAAGGTACTGATAACATTTCACAACGATCAATGAGCAAAATACAGTGAAAATGAAAGAAATTGGGCGAAGAAAGGCAATGTTTTCAGGAAAAAAAGTAGCTAATTATTATACTGATAGTGCCTTTCGCTTTCAGCAATGTAAGCAATATTCACTCATTAGCCGGATCTGTCACATGCAACGCCACGTACAGTTGTGAAGTAAGGCATTCCATGAAAACAATATAGGATTGGTGATTATTATACAAGCCAAAGTAACGTCAACGTAGATACGCTGACCTAAATTCATATGAGCCTTCGCCTTCCACAGGAACAGAGAGAAAACTCTACAATATAATGTTCATTAATCTCGCTTAAACTTAATCCATTATTATCCTTAAAAATAGTACTTTTACAACGGTCACAACATGACGCTAGTAGGAGCTGAAATGGTGAAACCATTGGGTGAAACAAAAAAAAAATTTGTTAAAGATTTCAAAATAATAATTTAGGATTCGTGCAACACAGTAAAATCAACAACCAAGAGTAAACAGGCGCAGGGCTTCGAAAGAAGTGACACTAAGACGCTGGATGTGCGCCGCAAGATCCTCTTGGGCTAAGAGAAAAAAAAAAAAACAGGGGAAAAGAAAACGAAAAAAAAAAGAACCGAGACCTTCATCACGGCCCCCAAAACTCAGGGATTTCTTCACCAGGATTTGCAAGAACTTTATCGGGCAGATTGAGCGGCAGCGAGTCTCGAATAAAACCTCGGCAGTACACGCAGGCTTACGGGTTCTTAGGATGCGAGGGGACCATTGTTTTGCATGGTTTTGACGGAGGATACAAACACAAGTTCAGCAGTTACGCGCACTGTGGAAATGAGTCGCTTGTAGTTGGCTAAAACCACTGCAGTGTGAATACGACTCAACTGTTGGGTCCTCCGCTTAGGCCACTAGCCGCTGTACTATGAAAATCCCTCAACTGCTTGTTCTCCCTTTGCTCACAAGCTGGTGTATTATGAACATGACTCAATAGTGGGTGCTCCCTTTGGTTTCAAGCTGGAGTACTGTAGAAATACCTAAACTGTTGATTTTTCCAATGCTCACAAATTGGTGTACTATTAAGATGACTTAACGGTTGATTCTCCCATTTACAACTAGCTGGTGTATTGTGAAAACGACTCAACGGTTAGTGGCATCATGTACATATATGACTAAACTCTTGAGTTACTCTTTGGCCAAAGGTTGAGACGTCACAGGTAAAAAAACATAAAGAGAGCTCAGCAGTCGCCGTACAACCTTTAGAACGTTACCCATACATCACCAAAAGATTTAGTTACCTCCGCCAAGGAGATTACATGTTTTCGTCGGGTTTGTCTGTCTGTCTGTTTGTTTCTTTGCCTGTCTTTCTTTCTGTCACCAAGATAACTCAAATAGTCATGAACGAATTTTGACGAAATTTACAGAGATTGTTAGGTATGTTAGGAGGAACAGACGATTAACGTTTGGTGAAGATCCGTCCATCCGTTTGTTTGTTTGTCTGCCTCATTTTTTTCAATACCATGACTCAAAAAGTTATAGACAGATTTCTGCGAAATTTTCATGGGTTGTTAGGTATATGATAAAAAGTGAATGACCAAATTTTTGTGATGATCTGTTGGTTCGTTCGCATGTTTTTCCTCTGTTTGAATTTTTATTTGTTAGCGCAATAACTCAGAAAGTTTTGAATTTATCTTTATGAAATTTACAGGAATTGTTATTAATGTTAAAAGGCAAAAATGATCAAATTTTGGCTTAGATGAGTTGGTTTGTTTGTATGTTTGAAGTATGTTTATCATAATGTTTCTTAGCAGCATAACTAAAACAGTTATGAAAGGATCTTCAAAAAGTTGCAGAAACTGTTAATACTTTTAAAAGGCACAAATGATTAGATTTTGGAGTTGATACATAAGAAATCATGGTTTCAGAGCCAATTTGAATTTTTTGTTACCGTAGCCTTACTTGGCGGAGGTATGCGCTCTCAGAGTGCTCATGTTTGAACTGTTTTCATAAGTAAAACGTGGGTAGCAACAGCCGTAGACTAGCAAGGGATTTAAGTAATGTTGATGTCCAGCCATGCGACGGTAAATTACAGGTGTACGGCAGTATCGTGAAGAAAAATGAGAGTTTTTCCTGAAATTTATCGATTTGGAACAAGAAGAAACGTATCGATTATGATGGATAGAAGAAAACAAACGGAAAACCGAACAAATTGATGCCATTCTACTCGTCTCATGAATTCAGAATGATATTTATAAGCAACATCAATACAAACTGCGATGCCAAAGAAATCTTAACCCCAAAACTAACATTTGGACCGTCCACTGGAATACTGGAAAATTTGCTATCGTCGTGTGCAGGACAGCAACCAGGTTGGATCGTCCTAAGGCACTAATTCAATCTAGACGCGAGGACCCTAACAAGTAAAAATATGGTATCCCTAGGACTGTTAATTAATTCCAAAATATTTATACAGAGGTAGCAGGCTCCAGAGGCAAGTACGATCGAGTTTCAACAGGGGAAGCCATAGGGAAATTTAAAATGTTAAAAATGTAAAGCATTAATATTGCTTTAACTATTATATTCCAGACTTTAGTAACCCTACCCACTGCGTGCACTAAAATCGGAAGAGAGGAAGGTAGAGAGACTAGAAAAAAGATAGCAAGGAAAAGAAAACAAGAAACAATGAAAAGAAAAAGAAAGAACCCGCATATACAGAGGACCATCGCGTAAATTACTGTATCCGTAATTAATGCAAGCATAAAGTAACGAGGACAATACAGATATCAATTCTTGAGGACGAATCTGAAAGGAAAATGAAGCACATTGGACGACTGCAGGGACTGCTCCTTTACGGCTGAAGATAAATAGCTAATGTAATAATAATAATAATTATAATAATAATAATAACACTACCAAAAGTGTCCGATAATGTGATAGAAACAGTATGACAAGACCTAATGGAGCGTACGACCTTTGTATACATGAATATCTAAAGAAGTTTGATATAGCCAGAAAGTTCACGAGGCGAACGAGCATGCAGGTATATGTTGTGAATACGTTATACGCTTAAAAGAACAATCGGAACATAAATGGCACTTGAATGAATCATTCCGTGAGGATTGTTTTTGACAAAGGGGACGTTGCCGTGGCTACGCCACTGCACAATAGAGCAAAGCGTGAGCTCTCGAGGGTTCCATTGTCTATTGAGTGCTTGAAAACTTCTTTGAGTTTCGTAAGGTCACGTTGTTGTGGTGTTAGGTCAGCTGTAGAAAATCTGAGTAATAGGTAAATAATTCGAGCGTGAAAATTGCACTAGTGTTGGTACGTTTAAAATAACAAACAAAAAGTCATATCGAGGATGGCACAGCTACCGTTTCTGGTGCTTGGAATGTTAATATACGTGAAAAAATTTATGCACATACAGTCTGAATTCGTCCCCCAGTTACGAGACTGTCATTGGTTATAGAGGACGACTCACAATCGAAACTGTATCATTCGTCATACATACTACCCGGTGTGTGTCGCCAGTGTAGGCAGTGCTTACAATGAATGAAATGAAGTCATATATGACATATATGACAATCTAGGAATATAATGCCACATAACTGTAATGGTTAGTGTGAGAATAATATAGTAAACTAATTAAAGATTCGAAATTCTGTCATACACCAGCAACAGTTACGCTGAGAGCTTTCTACGTAAAGGCACGTACATGATACAGATGAATGCATAGAAATAATAGCGGATCAAAAGCCAGTGATTTTTTTATTACACAGGTGACTCTAGTTGTGAGATCAGCTGGCAGTAACTCTTGGGTGTACAAGAGTCAAACATTGAAGCCCGTAACTAGGAAATATGTTGTTATATTACATATGACAACAGCGGAATAATTTTTCTGAGTGCCAGCAAAATCATTTAGCTGTTGTTTAGGTTTTGCCGTTAATGTACTTAGCTATGACGTAATGACTTTTTTCTCTGCCATTGAAAATTAAGCTAAAACTATTTTTTAAAATTTTGAAATTATTTTCATAAGATATAAAGAGAGTTATTCCAATATTATGTCAACCTAGCAAGTATTTAAATAAAAAAAACTATTGCAACACCCCAATGTAAGCCAGAAACTTTTCACTAGCACCACACAGTACGCAAAACTAGTAATCTGTTCTACGAAAACTAAAGATCTGTACATGCAACAAAAGTATTTCAGTTCCAATATCCATGAGCGTTTCCTGTGTGTAGTCCTCGACATTTTCCAGTTTGACCAAAAAAGTTGCCGAACTTTTCATAGGACAGCAGAGACATAACGTAGCTTTGCCAGGCGGAGGGAAGGCGCGTTAATTAGTGAGCTCTTCTTGCTTTTGTACCGTGTTGGCTTAGTGCTACGGCGTCGGTACTGCGATTTAAGGTCCCCAGGCCAAGTCTCGACTTAACTCCATCTCTATTTCATTTAAGTTAAAACTGCCCAATTCGATTAAAATGATTAAATTAAATGCCAGTTTGGTTTAAGAATTACAGAAATGACAGTGAGTAGTACAGGGGAAGCAGGTAGGCGAATAAGGGTAGATGAACGAACTTCCCTTTAATCACGAATAATTTTAGGAGCTGATAGGACCAAGAACTGGACGATATATATACGCACCAGCCCGCCCTCATGTGACGGATGAGTCATAATGAGGTGTGTCGTTTACGAACAACTAAAACATGCAGAGACAAAAATTAATTTTACTGTTGCATGTTGACTGTTTCTAGCACGCAACGGGGCCTGTTCCTGACATGCATGTCATCGTCGCAAATTCCTTAACTAGCAACTTCCCTTGGTGATATTTTGTTCAAAACGCTGTAAAATTTTCTCCATCTCTCTAAAAACAAATGGAACGAATTGCAGAACTAAAGGTTGCTACTAGAGTACCAAAGAGGACAGTATAGGCTAAAGAGTCCATTTTTCTCTCGTTACTCGTCTACGACTTGCCGGTATGTGGTACATGTGTGTTTTTTTGGGAATCATTATCGATATCTCTGACGTCCTGTCACTAAAATTACCACTGTCGGTTGTTCTTCAAATCAAATGAACGAATTTACAGAAATGACTTGGGGTTGCGTGTACGGTATTCATAGATGGGTTCCCTAAATGATGCACACAAAAATATTGCAATTTATCTCCAGCTTCTACATTACTCCTTTTCCAGCAACGAATGACGGAAACGGCCAGCGGAAGAAGCTATCTTTCCCTAAGCAGATGCATTGATCTTCATACAATGAGGCGTAGAGCGTATAAAAGTAAGAGCTGTCTCATGAATTCATAATGGATTCTTATGGGTCGACGGCGAGGAGCATATTGATTGCCAGTAGCCAAGTTTGGTGATCAATGCTGTAGGAGACGGAGCACCGTGTTTGGACTTGGAGATAGCACTCAGCCACTATACAGCTAGGGTTCTCAAGCAAGGGTGTAAAGTCCATTCTTATCACCAGAGGGGCTATTATAGTTGTCGGGGGTGGCACGCTCAGTAAAGAATGGGAAACGTTCAGATTATGAGAGGATGAGCAGCTTGCCCACCTTTCGAACTTTAGTACCTTCCAGGAGTATCTTACGTCTTTTCCCTGCGTAATCGTGACGACGGGTAAGCTGAACGTTCGCTCAGGAGTTAAGCAGGCAGGCGATTGCCTGGCGTGACTCAGGGATATCAATTTATCTAAGTTTTTGAGCCGGATAAGCTTGTTACATGCGAAAACCGCAGGCAGGAAGGAGCAATGGGGGATAGCAGTCGCCTGCAGCAGCATCTTCGTAGGTGAGGGGGTATCTAATGGAGGACGGAATCTTCACACACAAACGGCATTTCTTGATTTCAAAATCGGCCAAATTGAGGTACCAAAACTGGCTTAGTTCCAGGACACTGAAGATTGTTGTTTCACAAGAGGTCATGTTTGAACTTGATACTCGTTATTCTTGTGGCACAAAGAGTAAAATGGTCAGGTCAGGTAAAGTTAACGTGACCGCGCACCCACTGGGAAATCCATACGGGCTGGTTCGAGCTGTAGATATAGGGAAACTGGCCCCAGAGGAATGTACGGATGCAGTCGAACATAGATCGTCAAGAGCTATGGTTCCATCGACGGAAAGCTTTAATGCAACGACTTGTGCCCTACAACCCTCTTCATTTCTGGCAAAGGTCGGTACCGCTGCAGAAGCCTTTGCAGATACCAATTGCTGAGTAAGCACGTCAGGCGCCGCAATAGCTCGCTTGCCAGGTTTGTTATTTTGATCTTACAACTTTTAGCGTCATTGATATCAACATTTCTACTGCGAGTACAAAAATATTGTAAGAACATTTCGTACTACACAGCGTCATCTACCTTATCGTTATTGTTATTTCTACCCTTTGTTTAGCCTCAGTAGCCACTACTTAGGCGTTGCAACAGAGATTTCTACCTGCAGAATCTCTGAGTATTTATATCAACGTACCGAACGGCAACAGCATATCACAATGGCAACATTTACCAGAGAATTCAACAAGAAACGACTCACTCATTATTAAGCCCTGTAACGAAGCGACTCAATAGCACATAATAAATCAGAACATCACGAGAAGAGCTACCAGGCCTCATCACCAGCAAATATTTCAACCCGCTGTCAGTAGCTCGGCGTGCAAGAGCATAAATCTGATCACCAATGGATTAAAAACTTCAGAACTCGCTGGAGTTCGAAACTCGAACTTTGAGCAACAATCAGGGCACGGCCGCGCTTCCCCGGCAGGGAGGAAGGCAACTCTGCCTCAAGGCCGCAGAGGCTGACGATATGACAGATTTTCATGCGGTCTCTCCCCCCGGCAAGCAACCAGAAGTTATGTCTTGAGTGGAAAAGCACGACAGCATTTTCAAATTCCGCCTACAGTCGGAATCTAAGGAAATGGATGCATAGTTTTCGCTTACCGAGAGTCCATGTAAATTTTCTTCGCCGGAAGGAAGATTAATACGATGCAATTACATTGGAAAGCTATGACGTCGGTGAGAAGCGAACTGTTACTTTAAAACTCATAGGTAACCAAGGAAATTCATGCGGTTTTATGGTAAATTGCCTTGCAGAAAAATGTAAGAAGATTCTGAGTTACCTAGTAAATGGATGAGCGAAGAAAGAGCCGTTAGCTAAAGCCAATGATGACAAATACGCGAGGGATTCTGGGAAAAGTGTAAGATCTTATTGACTACCCAGCCATATCATACCCCATGCAGAATCATCTGCGTCAGAAAGAGAAATTCATCGGGTCAACGTAGGAATAATAACAAAGCAAAAATCAATCCTTCGCCTGCTGAACTGAGAGCCCATCAGGCAAATGCAATCATTATTATACGATACTCACAAGTTAAACTTCTCATGCCAAACAGGATTGAGCTCTTGAGGGACGGTCTTTGTTCTCTTCTTGACCTTTCCGACTTGCACGGTGACGTAAGGATCGGAGGTGCCGCTCTTGTCTTTGGCGATGAGTCCCTGAGCGCTAATCACTGCACAGGGAGAGGACAGGACCATCGTGATGACGACAATGGTTCAAGGAGCAGTGACATGAGCGCTGGCCTTTAAAGGAAACGAAATTGTGGAGGTTTAAAGTGAAGGCTGCGAGTCTTTAGAAAAGCAAGTGAGGAACCGAATGGTGAATGAAACGAATTCAGGAATAGGTAGAAAGGAGCAGCGTCGAAGGAACAGACATTTCGGAAGCTAAAGTGTGACTTTCAATGATAAAGAGAGTTGTTAATGGAAGATAGAGAATACGAAAAATTTGAAAGGTCATTGCAAGAAATTTGTAAGTCAGTAAGAAGCCGGAGGGTCGTATTAACAAATTCGTTTCGAAAACAAATGTATGGATTTAGAATTCTCGAAAAAAAAATCTTAATGAAAGAGAGTAGCTATATGAAAACTTAAATGGTCATTACAACGGATTCAATGGCAGGAAGAAAACGACTTTTGAACGATTAAAGTTTTAAAAGTCAGATTGTTGTCCAACATGATGGCCCTCTGTGTAGTAAGGACTAGAGATTTCACAAAGACGGGAGCGTATACATTAGTACTCGAAAAATATGGGATAACTTGATGGGCAGGAAGAATGGGGTTGTGGCACTAACAGGTAAGTTTCGGGAATAAAAGAAGACCAGACCTGATGTAAAGTCAAGGCATCTTAGGGTGATGGTGAGTCTAGAATTAAACGGTCAATCGGAAAAATTTGTGTCCAAAAAGAGAAGCTTTCGAACTAATCAGGGCGTCTTCTAATAGAAATGTAAAGACCTGAAATGAAGTTAAGGAGTCAATGGAGCAATGAGTCAAGAATTAAATGGTCTCTGGCAGAGAGGAAAGCATATTTGGATTCACGTCTAAAGTCTTGGAAATGGAACGGTGGAGATTTGAGACAAAACCAGGCATTTTTTGATTATAACAAGGGAGGATTTCAACAATTTCTGCAACGAATAATTGAAAAAAAAACTTAAGAAAGTGAACCACGGGAGCCATTTAAAGTACAGTAAATATTTTTCAAGTTATTATATAATTTACTATTGGCATTATGTGAAGAGAAAAGTGGTCGCAGAATTTGCTCTTTTAATAACAAATAGAAGCGATCTTAAAATGATATAAACATTTAGCGTGCGCTTCTGAGGCCCGCTTGTGGTTCTATGTTAAGAGATTCCAAGTTACTGATATACTTACGGCTTATTCGAATCACTCACTTATATGATATAATCTAATCCGATAAAGTTTAACTTATCAACAAGATTTTTTTCGCCGTAGCGACCGTAGTTGGTTTGCTATTAACGCCTGATACTCGATCCAAACTGGCAAATTTAAAGCTCAGTCTTTAAGTTCCCAATAAACTAAAAAAAATGTTAATCGGATTAGATCATCATGATACGAAAGGCAGTATCGATCATACCCTTTATCACTATGCACATCAGTGGTAAAGTAGAGGGTCATACAAGGGCCACTCTACACAATCGTACGTTCAGCTTGATTAGTGGACCTTTAGCTCGAACGTCGTTCATACTACCCACTGTTACTGCGTCTCGCGACTACTTAGGAGCTGCATATCCGCTGATCAAGTTGAGTACACGATTGTATAGTGTGTAGCAACTATGAATGCAATAAATGCACACAGACAGTGAAGCTGGAAGCTTAAATAGTAGAATGAAAGATGAAGCAAAGTTCGAAAATAATGGTACAGGTAGAGTAAGAACGTGAAATATACGTGCAGGCAGAGCAAGGTGCATGCATTTATGGACTGTTATGCTGGGGCTTGACTCATTTGGCAACCAAAGACAAATTATGCAGGTAGTAAAGCCGAAATCTCACACAACTAAAGGTCAAACGAAGAGTGTATTATAAGTAGCTGAACTTTTGAAGGTAGAAACATTAATCAGCCGGCAATCAAACAGAAATAACGAAATGAAGCTGAATTCGCGTACAACAGTAAGAAATCCTAGAGACTGTCACGTATGATAGAAATTAGGAAATCGTTTTTCACTTAAATTGGAACAACAATCATTTGGGAAAACACAGACACACTGTAATAAAGTGGAACGCGGATACAGCCGAAGTCCAAGTAAAGAGTCACATATCATACCGAGGAACCCCACTCTTTTGTACCAACTATTAATCATTAGGCAACCACCCAGACATTATAATAAAACTTTAGATATAGCTGAAGTTCAAGTGAAGAGTCACGTTATCATACATACTAAGAAACCGCCATTTTCCAAGTTGAGGCTTTCATCAGTTGGCAACCAAACAGAAGTCACGTAGTAAAGCTGAACAGTAATAAATTTATAGTTAAGGTACAAGGCCAGACAACACGCATGCGTTACACGCACGCTTCACAATTAAGGCACGCAGTTCAGGTAATACGAAGCTGCAAAGCTTTAAGTCATCCTCAGTAAATTAGAAACTTCACTAGGAATATTCGCGGGCGCCGGCCAGTAATGGCAGTTTAGAACTTAGTTACGGCGGGCAGACATTGACCCGCGGCGAGCCCCAACTTGGGGAAATACGCCACTTACGCGGGCATAAACATAACAAGGGCCTAGCTGGATTCGAACTAAATCGCCGACGAGCTGGACTGGGCTAAGGTCAAATCTTATAGAATATTGAATAGTTGGAACCAATATAGGAGGTGAAATTTGATACATGATTCGAATAAATTTCCGACGAACTGGAATAGATTCGG
This sequence comes from Parhyale hawaiensis, assembly GCA_001587735.2. Classification (NCBI taxonomy): domain Eukaryota; kingdom Metazoa; phylum Arthropoda; class Malacostraca; order Amphipoda; family Hyalidae; genus Parhyale; species Parhyale hawaiensis. Next base: position 10,597,197 of record LQNS02276620.1, read on the forward strand.
TAGGTGATATTTTATTAAAACCTTGCATAGAGCGGGACTATTTGAACGTGAATTAAAGCTCCGAAGGACTGGATTACGTTTAAGTTGAAATCTTACAACTAGAAAGCATCGTGGCGTAAGACTATCACCCACAAAAAGTACTTAGTCAAGAGTTAAAAATTCAACACTGTCATTTTTGATGGTCAGCTAACTATAGTTTTTTTTGGCATATTTCACATCTCAGTCAACCCATCGGATTGCCTGAAAAAAATACTGTTATCATTATTATTATGACTCAATCCCTTCTGCGTCTTTTTGGGTGGACAGACAAACAAAGGGGCCCACAGACATACAACCGACCCGTAAAAGAAAACAATATCACCCACCGCTCTCAATGCGCTCGCGGGTGACAAAAACATTGAGTAGACAGGACTACTCGGATCGAATTAGTTTCAGACGAACCGGACTAAATAGGCTACGGTGAAATTTTGCATGAAATATGATAGATGGGAAAAACTGAATTCGGCCCAAGTCTCGGTCACAGTGAAAACTTCCACATATATTGGATATGTGGAAATAGTGGTCCACTATTTTAATTAATCTCAAACGAGCTAAACTAGTAAACTAGACTTATGTGCTAGAAAACTTTGTTGAGCCCTTCTATGAATTGTAAACTCCTGCGAAAATAAGTAAAATGTGAATAGTAACTATGGCTAACATCACTCTGATGAATAAATTTACATGTCATGTAGTTGTGTTTTGCCTCCCATTTGTAAGTTTATTGAACAGAATAATTGAAAAAAAATAACGCAATAGTCGATTGATCACTGTTGAGTCCAACTAAAACAAATGATCTAATAATATAACCAATGAAATAAAAACACAAATATTCAGGACTTCATTAAAGCTATGCAAAGCCTGACAATATTCTACCCCGTAATATTAAGCGAACTCTAGTTGAAACAATTATTTGGAAGTAATATCCTTCACAATAAAAAGTGAAACCCTATAAAAATCTCATGAGCCAACATTTTTCTTTCGAAAGTGATGCTCATTAACCTTTCATTTTATCAAATTAGTATGGATTGACTAATATGGTCCCACACCCGCTTCATCTGAAAGTAAAAATAATTCCTCATAGTAGTTACAACTGTGACTGCTAAATATGTCAATACTTGGAGCTTACTCTTGGTTAGAGAATGATCCCTAGTATGCAAATAAAATAATTAGCAAATTAAAGGAAACGGGGGCCAGTACCCAAAGATCAAGCATTCGGTTCCTATACCCGGCGTATAAGGATCAGGGCTGCGGAGTAAGATGGTTCATGGCCAGCTAGGTACCGACTCCTACAGCCACACTGTGTCTGATTCAGATTCGCGGCACCCAAGCTCCTCCGACTCATTACGCAAATAAACCAATTTTCATCCGACTGGGGAAGCAAAGGGAGGTCGGTCTCTGAATCTGTCTCTTTCTTCCCAAAATGTTTGACCCCGACTTTGGAAAATATGATTCGGGCAAACGCGATCAAGAACGCCTGTCTTACTGTATCGTAGGAACATTCACCTCTCAAACACCACAAACAGGATCATGCAAACAGAAAAACAAGTCCATTGCATGCGCCATATCTATCCTAAACAAGTGCAGGTACAAGCTCAACAGTTGACTTACCTGAAGAAAGTGTAGCATAGGTTAATATCTATTAAAAAACCGTCAGTGTCCAACAGTTAACGTTTTCAGGAACGCTTGGGTCCAACTCTTCGACGTGTATATTATTCAAACTTTTCGTAGGATTAGCTCGCTTTTAATAGTGGCCCTTGAGATTTATCTGACATGTAAAAACTTTAACCTTACACCACGGGACCTCTATTCTTGCAGAATTTATTTTCATATGGTCATAGAAACTAAACTTATTATAATAAAAATACATTGCGGTATTAATTTCAAAAGTTAGGAAAAGGTGGAAACTCTTTAAGCGACTATTGCAAATGCTGAAAAATATTATCAAAGAAGGAAACAACGCACTGGGTTTGAGAATATACATATACGTACAACATTCTTCCCCGATGAATACAGAACACAACCAAATGTACAATTAGCAATTCCTTCCCATTACACCCTGTACGCTTTTCCTGTTTATGAAATTGGCTCATTTTTGTGTCGTGTTACGATATCGGCTACGCTGAAAAAACATTCGATAATGAATAACAACTTTCAATCAAACACGGATCCCGGTATAGAGAGACATCGTAAGTGACGAAAGGGTTGTTCCATGAAACTAAACAGAAAGATAACAAATAATGACAACAGGGAAGAGCAGCGGAGTATAGTGACTACGTCACTAAGTTATCACAGGACTATCAGGTACGATTTGGCTTCGAAAACAGTGAAGAGGGACAAGAAGAAAACTGCGATAGTTAACTATCACTGCCGATTATTATGATGTATCCCTTAGTAAATACGAGGTGGGGAGATGCTAACGACATGACATAGGAGAACGAGGCGCGACATTCGGCTCTCCGCCTCAGAAAACGAGGAAAAAAAGTGCTGCCGCATCCCAACTATCCGAACAATTCCACTGAGCGCCCTTGGGCAGAAAGACAAGCTTACTTTTCTGGGCAAGAATTAAACGCTGGTTCAATTGTTCTCTTTTGAGGAGTTGGAAGGAAAAATATCTGGGATACATCACAGTGCTGCAATATCACAGAGCTCTAACTGGCGAAGAACGATACTGGTACAGAACCAAAAGGAATTTGTCGGATCCCTTTTTTTATGAGCGTTATTGCTTCAGAGTCCGAGAAAATGTACGGGTGTTTTTAAGAAATAGTTTTGTTCTATAGCCTAACGAAAGTTGTTGGACAGATATTCACTGAGGAATGAGAATATTTCAGCATCTGAAGAAATCGTCAGGCAGTGTCGATTTTAGGAAAGTTACCGCTTTGATCTGTGCAGAAGCAAACAGCTAGCATCAATTGCTTAGATAAAAGATGTAGTTTTTGAACCTGAAATTTTTAGAGAACACTTTTTTTTTATGTAGTAACGAGAGTGCTTAGGATCGATCCCAAGGAAACTTTATGAATAGTGTTATTGGGGAAAAAATTGTTGCGTTTAATCCAAAGAAGGTGTAAATATCTCTGTTCTTACAAATGAGCTTGCTTCAGAACCAAAAGACATTTTACGAGTGCTCCATTTTCTAAGAAAAATGCTACGTTAGAACAAAAAAAATTTCTTGGGACCGAAACTAACTTTCCAGAAAGTTTTTACTTTAGAATCCACTAAGTGATAAACCGGAGACGTCCACACGATAGTTTTTCATGAGCTCGACAGAGTGCAAAAAAGAGGAACTTGGGTCGATTACAACTAATTTTGCTTCAAGCGGAGCAGAAACATTACGAAAAAAAAGAGCACGTCGGCGACAGGCCGAAGAAACATGAATCAAAAAGAGCAAGCCCGTCCTAGTGTAGATTTCAAGAGAAATACAAGACCAAAAATGAAACTACGCGGCTCAGAAGATTTATCATCGAAATAAAATGGGTTTTCTCGAGCCAGTGCTGGGACCTATTGGATACTACGGTGGCGGGGCATATTTGAGTGAAATATTTTCAGCATTCCGACAATGACTGATTGACTGTACCTCCATTTCACTTCAGATATTTCCCTTAACGTAGGCAGATCAGTGATCAGTTAGTAGACACAGTCTCGACGTAACGAAAAAACTGTAAGGTTTCGTGCGAACCTCTTGTATAGGGGCCAGGCCGTACGTTAATTGTAGTGTATTTATGATCGATAACATTGATAAAGAAGATGCATCAGGTTGATGAGTTGTGAACACAGGAAACAGTGGTTTAAGGTAAGAGTGCATCGGTGCACAAAAGACGTAAGAAAACAGTGCAGACTTGTGCATGTATTTTCTGTATAGGTAGAGGGTGCCAAGGTATAAAAGAGGGCATTATAGTGCAGGGTGGGAAAGGAATACAGTGCTAAATTGTGTGCGTAGTTTCTGTATGGTCAAGTGGGGCCAAAGTACAATATATTGGAGTGCATTAGTGTACGGTGTGAAACAAAATCAGTATTGGATTGAATACGTAGTTGCCGCATGGATTAGCAATAGTGAGGGTGTATGTATAGAGCAATATAAACGATTTGGTATATATAACTATAAGGGGTTATTCGATTTGAACACTGTGGGTGAGATAATCTCAGCTCTTTAGCTTCAACTTGTCCGAAACACATACTGATGCTCAATCGTACCCCCAGGACTGAGGAAGTATCAAGTGTAATCGGTTTGAGATTACAGGCTGAAGCTCAATCCAAAATTGCTTATCGGAAGTTCACAAGAGAAGGACCTGACAAAAGCTAGGAGGATGAGATAGTCTCGGCTCTACAGTTCGAACCGATCACCTACAGCATGTGGAAATAAAGTAATGGATTCGTATACATGGTGTTAACACTTACGCGCAGAAAAGAAAATTCTCTCTTCTCTTAAGGATGGCAACGCTTGAATAGTCAACAAATGTTCGTGAAACAGGGCTAACGCGAACGTTACTGAAATTTTAGTTTAAAGTATCATGAACGAAACAGAAAATTACGACGGGAATTACAAAACTAGTAGGAAGGAAATTAGAAATTGAATTGTAATGGGGCCGAGTGCTGTTCGCCAAAAGAAATAAATATTTTTTATTCGCGAATAAAATAAAAATTGAGAATGATCAAACGATAGTGGAATGTTGTTAATAAGAATTGCAGTGAGTAAATGCATCATGAATTAATTTTAGCTCTAGTTGCATATTTCTCACAAATGTTGAGAAATGTAGCGAAGTTTTAGTAGGTTCTAGTGATGCTCTAACGAGAGCTGAGGTGATATCGATTTGAAATAAAATGTACATGCAGCTAATGAGGATTGGCTGGAATGGGAATTTCAATCATTTTTGAAATGCAGCAAAAATGAAAGTTAACGTTACATTGGTACGCTTCAGTACAGAGAAGAAATTACCTACATTTATATAAATTTTCAAAATCATCAAGAGTGCCACTTCACCAGATTAATCAATCCATTTTATAATGCAGTGGAATAATCGGAATGGAGGGTAAGAAGAAAATCATGATGCAGCGATAGTGAGAGTTTCAAATTTAGTCGTTATGAAATAATTCGAAGATTTTTCTATCCCATAGAGAATAGTGATTGCAATGATCACGGGTTATATGTCGAACAAAATCTCTCGTAAGAATTAGATAATAATGTATGGCACTAAAAAATTGAAAACGAGCAAGTGTTTAGCAGAGAAATGAAGGATATGCTGTGGCGAGAATACAAGTCACAAAAATTGTTTGCTGGCCCACAGCACCGGAAAATGCGTAAGGATGTCATAGTAAAAATTACGGGGTGCATGTTGTCCCAAAATCTGTAGAATATGCAATAATATGCATATAAATATATAAAATGGAAAAAAGAAAACTGTTGAAATCCAAAATTTTCAAGTAGCTGTCGTAAGAATGCAGATTCCAAAAATTTTAAGCTAGATCATAGCAACAGAAAAATACGTATAGGGTGTTGAAAACATAGGAGGAAAGCGCCGTTATTACAAAACTTTCAATTATTTGGCAATGCAGCTAAAGACCGACAAATCTAAAGTTAAAAAAACAGCGTTCAGAAGAAATATTAAGGGATAGGTGTTACAATATAGGCCGATAAAAATTTTTCAATAAAACTCCGAACTGAAAAATATATAAAATCAAAAGTGATAATAGGATAAGAAGATATAGTCTGTCTTTTAATACCAGTGTCGCTGCAATAAAAGTTCCAAAGTGTTTTAACACAACACAGCACTGAGAAAATTTCACGTAAAGAACGAGGAGGACAGAAAACGAAGATTTGGTTGGTTACTTTAGTACCAGTCCCCAAATAACTCGAATGTCCAACAAAACCCTCGCATTTCTGACCTTCCACGGCGATTTTGCAGGACCAGTGTGAGGTGCCCTCGAGCACGTTATCTTCAGCGCGTTCGAGGGAGTCTATGTGAGTGTCTGGATCCATCTTGAATGTCAGTCTGTCGTGGGTGGAGACACGTTCAACACATGTTTAGTGAACAGTTATAGTAAATACCTCTGAATTAAAGGAATTTCCTTTTAGGGGAAAAGGGAGACGTTGATTGCTTCTGGTCGACGCGATGTTGAAGAAAATGAACAGCTGCAGAGAACGGAACAGACGGACACACATTGAGGCACTACTGGCAAGCGACACATGAAAGCGACGTGTCCGAAGGTACACGCAAAAATATTGACCAAATTAACTTTATAATTATACGTGAAATAATAACTACACTCGCTAGTGATCAAGTTCTGAGAAAAAATTTATCATCCATGACCTGTATTTTTGGCAATGAATTCCTATTATCTTTGAAAGATGAACAAATAAATTGAGGCATTTATCACTCATGGCCTGTTTCAATATCATAAAACAGCAGTTACATTTTGACCAGACTTAAAGAGATCACAGGGGAACAACGATCAATATACAGTATATATATTTGTTATTAAGATGAGAGCCCCTATAGCTACAGGCCCTAGCGAACAACCTGTCTATTCCACTAGCAGAATTTATGGCCGCACCGCCTCAGAACCTGCTGTACGAATTTGGCTTTTTGGACGGCCCACGAATGCGTTAAGGTAGAGATCGAGCGAAAAAAAAGAAAAAAAGGCCTGTTTTAAGAGCTGTAGCAGTGACAAGGTTTATGCAATGAATCTAATTAACATTCTCATTGGTTAAAGTAATAATGTCTCTAATTTAACGCAGGCTCAATCTATTGCAACTGCCTGCTGCTGGCATTCGTTAATGCACTGCTAATTAAAGTCATGTCAACATTGTGCGATGAGAAATGGATTATTATATTGCGCCAACTTTGTAGACCAATTATTCTGATTTGCGGAAGCGCATGCCGGATTGCTGAAAAATTATCTGCGAGCCTTTTAATTGATCTTCTACCGATTAGACTACGTACTTTAGATTAATTAAGCGTTACTAGGAACAGTACGGTGTCTGAAGAGAGAAACGGAAAGGACAAGCAATATGTTCAATATACCATGTAGGATCGATCCGCATGGTTAAAAATATGTCAAGATATCATTAGTAGAATCAGAACAGTGGGAAAAAGCAAAGTGGTCACGAAAAGAGGACGTTGTAAAGGCCTAACAATAGATTGAGGTGACCCGTGAAGTTCATGGGGCACAGTTTCCCATTACAACTGGATGGGCAAAGTTTGTTAACTGAACCCCTTATAGGTCAAAATATATTTGAATTACGATGAGTAAACAATTTGATAATTGAAGCATCGGAATATAGTTAAATTGCTAGAAATAAAACTAATCAATTTTAAGTTCCAATATATAAAAGTTAGATAATTGAGAGGTGAAAAAATGATCAATCAGGACTGTCAGACACATCGCTTGTGTCACGTGTCGCTTGCTAATTTGGGAATAATGTTAAATTAAATTAAAATAATGTTAAATTCAAGCGCACAGCACAAAGAAAAAAATGTTAGTGGCTAACACAAACTATTACTAGTTGAAACACACATAGCTAACTCAGTAACACAGTTCTCTTGCTCTAAACAATCACACATCACAGTCAGTTAGAACAACGCAGAACGAAAATATCAACGTCAACATCGTAGCCGTTACGACAATTAAACGCTACCACTAATAGTCTGAAAATAGGAGCACTGCCTTCCGGATATACAACATTCAGATACCGAAAAAAGTGTTGTGGACACGGTAACCTGAGCGTATAAGTAACATTCGGTAGTATCAGGCACATCGGTTGACCCTTTACGGTCCAGATAAAGCTTTAAATATCGTAGAAAGAACATTAATTGAAACTGGACTGCGACAACCAGTTGGGCGGTAAGGGGTCAGCCACAGAACAAAAAGAGTAGAGAAGCGGAAATGAGGAAGATGCAGGGGAGGAGATAACAGATATGCAGGAAGATATAATAATAAGCGAGAGCAGCCAGAAACATGGAAAGACGTTAACCAGCAGCGTTACAAAAAAAGATGACATTGATTTTTTTGCCCAGATCATGCAACGGAAGCGGAACATGATTGCTGAGCTGGATTAGTACAGAGGCCTTAGTTTAAATATCATCCCTTTGCACTGCTATAATTAAACTCAGTCTCACGTATGCAAAATTCGTGGACATCCGCGCATTTTAATTATACATCTTTATCGCTACAGTGAGAGTTTCTTACAATTTGTATTCTAAGTAATAGTACATCATAACTGAAACATTCTTTTAATACTGCATACTATTGAAAGAGACGCGAGTGCAAAGGGCTGAGTTAGTACACACACAAACATAACGTGGTCACGGCTAAATAAGGCAGGCGGTTACACTTCGCTAGGCATGAGAGGGAGGCCATGGCAGCCTGAGGCTTCGCGCGGACAAACCTGTGATGGCAATTTTTGCGGACCATTTACTGGTGCCGTCCAGTACGGACTGATGGACGGAAGTCATGTTAGCACCGTGGGCCTTCTCGTCCGTGCCAAACACGGCTCTATTGGAAGGAGTTAAATTAACCAGTTATAAAAGCGCTGTTGAGAAGAGAAATAGACAACAGATGATACTGAACGCTTTGGGGCATCGACGAGGAACACATTCGGGAGAACTGTTTGGTAGAGAGGATATAAAAAATTACTTTCGGTGAGCTGTTGCGTAGAGAGAGTGGGAACAACAGTGGAAAGAAAACGAGACCAGAAGATACTTTGCAGCCCTGTGGGACGAAGACAAGAAAATAAGATACTGTAGGAAGCTGTTAGAACGGATGAGTTTAATGGGAGAGCTGTTAGATAAAGACGTAAGAAGATATTTCGGAAAGCTGTCATGTGAAGACGAGATAAAAAACTAATTTCGAGTGCTGGGGAACTTATAAGACATGCCACATTATATAGGACAGTCGATAGAACTCTCGCTGTGCGACGTTGCTGGAAAAACTGACTGAAAGACATACAGTAAATAAGTATAGGAGCCTTCGAGCAGTCATGTAAAGTGTAGCAGAACATTCGCTTATCGGCTATCATACAAATTTCGGAATATTGCTCGATGAGTGAACTAAAGAGTGAGTTTAAGAGTCTTGATGAAATAAAATAGTTGCAGTAGTCCTGGTTCTATCGAAAAACTTTAAAAAGTAAGCCAAAGAATACCGATAAGTTGATACAGGAGAGAATGGAGAACTGCTTGACTTATAATTGAAGTAAAGATCGACAATGAAAATCAAATTTTTAAATCTAACAAACACAGGAAAAATTTTGAATTTACCTTAGAATATTTAACATACAAATTATTATTGCTAAAAATTCCACCCAGAAAATAGTTTTGAGGGATATATATTTTTCTCCTCGATAAAATCTCTAGGGCCTTCTATTATTATTATTTTCATCAAAACAATTAATTTAGTAAGAAAAATATTGACAATAATAATTTAAACATTCCTAGTTGATGAAACAAATACGGTATTGCCACGCGCATAACTTGCAAATCGTATAAGAGTGATTTTTTTTTCCACAAAGAAAATCGATGGTCACAACTGTCCCTTTGCATAAGAGTGAATGTTGCATATAACAAGAATCAATTGCAGTCTGTAAAGCACAGTAGTGTTGAAAAACATATTTCGTGTGGAACAGTTATACGTATGGAATTTCTTAAACATAATAGATAGTACTTCACCGAGCACTCGTCTTGAAGACCAAATGCAAATAACACGAAGTGATCGAGTTACACGGTGCCTGCACAAGCTATAAGCTGTGACAAGGAATAGACAAGGAGCTATCATGAAATGCAAGACGAGCAGGATGGATTAATTACCGACTTGTAAATGCAAAATAAAGCATGAAGGGCTGAGCGGATTATCTGCAAGAGATATGTTAAATTTAATAGGAAATGAATGGTATTCGTGGAGTGTGGCAACTGGACGTTGGCTGACTGCGATATATACACAAAAGTCAGCTGTTTGGGAACAAGTAAAATTTACCAAAATATATTCTTAGAAGGTACGTCGAAAAACATTTCCACGCTGATGACAAATGAAGAAAATGTGAAATAAATAGAACAATAAGAATCATACTTCATCTCACCAGTTTTCTAAAGAATTTTTCACACTCACATAATGCGCAACACTAATATAACTTGGGCGCACACAATACATAGAATCTTAATTACAGATCACTGAGAAGCAAAGATAAGCAAATATAACAGAGTGCATATGTTTCTGACATATATATATATATAAAAATGTATAGCATTGTGGTGCCGAAGTGCTGCTTCAATATTGACAACATACGGACGCATGTTGTTAAGTAGCAGAAAAGTAGCATACAGTTAGCCCAATACTATATCTTACATAAAAATGAGTTTATATATCAGCAGCTTTAGTGTCAAAATACACAACTGCTCAATGTATCACTTCTGTATATTACGCTCTATTACTCTAGTTACTATCAGGCACGAGCTGCATGGGATGTACCACATACACAGGCACCACCCGTTAACCAGCACAAATCATCACGATGCGTCAGCATCATACAACAATCACCACTCGTATACACCACCCACCAGCACCACTTGTATACACCACACGTACATTAGCATCACTCGTATACACCACACACGCGCATACTTGTGTACACCACACACCCCCACCACTCGCATACACCACGCTCCAGCACCACTCATAAACAACACACACCACACACCAGCACCACTCGTCTACATCATTCTGTCTGCAACATTCGCCGATGACACTTAGCGCTAAAACTCAAGTGTCAATTTCGCCCGCGTACCACGACGCGCAATTGCTTCACGTTTCTTTACCAAAATTGCAGGCTTCACGTTTCTTTACCAAAATTGCAGGCTTCACGTTTCTTTATCAAAATTGCAGGCGCGGCGCGTATTTCAGGGCAAAATTGCTACGGGAAAAACAGGAAGCGCCCGCCGATGCCGCTAAGTCAATATGCATAAAAATTTGCAAGCGCGATATGGCCGAAAAATCTGGCGCATAGTTGGAGAAGCGCGCGTCTGTGGGGTGCGGGGCGAACAGGGAGGTTTTAGATGGAGGAGATGCGGGAACCTGGAGAGACGAGACAGAGGAATAACAAAAACGGGGCAGAGCATGCAATGGAGTGAAACAAGACTTAAAGGAAACGAAAGGGAGGACGGAAACAACAACTGGGAATGCAAAGTGGAAAGGAAGCAAAAAAATGGAGGGGGGGGGCGGAAAGATAGGAAATAAAAGGGAGGCCGAGATGAGGGAAAGAGACAAAGAGAGGGGAGAAAATGGAATAAAGGACTAAAAGTTATAGAAGGAGATGAAATAAAAGAGATAATGGAGAAATAGCGCAATGAGAGAGATAATGAAGAGACGCAGGAAAGTAATAGCGAGAATAAAACAAGACAAAACGAAGAAGCCACAACAAAGGAGAAGTTGGAGAAAAGAAGGGAAACAAGGGAGGCAAACTACAAACAGAGAAGTGGCTTGCAACATAAAAGTAAACTACAAGGGAGGAATCAAAGAGAGGAAATACTTTACAGAAACTAGCAACTAACATACAAAAGAGTGAAGGCACGGCAAGGGAAGGGGAAAGTGCGATGATAGATGATTGTAGAGTAATAACAGTTTATGCAAAACAAGCCAAGAATAAGCATACACCCAATCGGAAATTTATATGCATTTATCCGTAGTAATCCGATACTACTCATTATTTACTCGTAGGCATCTGATAAATGCGTATAAATGAACAATTAGGCAAAGTTCTTTATAGAGCACGTTTCAAACGATGTCATTAACCTATGAGAGACCGACGCGTTACTGGCTAGCTTTGCGGATTTGAGTTTTAATTCCGTCCCGTCTGAATCTTTAAATGAACTGCCAAATATTACTTCAAATATAAAACGAAAGTTGTAAGATTAGGATCCGTTCGGTCAATCATGGCAGCTGTTAGCAAATTCGCTAAACTTGCTAGTTTGTCTTGCTAACCCATGAAATGATTGAATGATTCACCAAGGGAAATTTTCAAGTTGTACTCGTTCACCATGGAGCTCTACTCCCAGTAATAGTCTATTTCTACACGCTCAATGAACACAGGTACTTACTACTAGTAGTCACAGAATAATTTATGTACAATTTCATTTAAAAATATCACCAAAAATTGGACACAGTTTTGATCTAGTTTTAGAAAATTCTCTCATACATTTTATAAAAAAGTCAACGTGATTTTTTTTTGGCATCAGAATGATACTCGTATCTTCAAACAACAAAAGTAAACCTACCTCTAACTGGAAAACAGAACCCTGGGGAAACACAAAGAACTAACACACACACACGCACACACCAACGAGACCTCTGGACGCAAAGCAAACGTTGCTTCTATTCCCAAAGGTAACATTGTTGTCTGAGTTAGCAAACTTTTATCTCTCACTTGGAATTTGAACGAGTTATTGCAAGTGAAAACTTCAGCAAACTACATAAGTTTGTCCATAACGTTATCAGAGTGAAATGACAGGCGGGTCCAGGGCAGCCCGCTCGGCAACAGCAGCAAACATTTGATGATTTTTGCGGAAAAAATTGCAAAAAGAAGAGCGTACGAACTTGTTAACCTGAGTGAAAATTGCGCTACTCGAAAGAGTAAAGGCATAGGATATGAATATCCTGCTACTATTATGGGGTGTAAGTATATAATATCCTACTCCTTGAGAGAGCAAAAGATGGCTACACACAACGTTACCCGGGATATCAAGTGTTAAGTATGTATCACACTGTTCATAATATCAAATGCTGATTACATAAACACTGAATTACGTGGTACTCTATTTGTATATCAAATGCTTACGATATTTCACTTTACTCGGAGCTTAGACTCGGTACTCGACCTGTTGTATATCAAATGCTAAGTACCACCGGAAGTACATTTTAATGATAGCAAATTAGAATGGGTATCCTCTTTTAAATACTTAGGGTTGATCATTGATGGCAAACTCAGTTTTTCTGGACATATTGACCAACTGTGTTCTAGAATTAATAAAGCAAAAGGAGCAATTTATGCAGTTTCTAGGTACTTGTCAAGAAGATCACTAGTCTTACTATATTACGCAATAATACATTCACACGTGGTGCCAAATATAATTGAATGGGGGAATTCATCGGAAAACTTACTGCGTCCTGTTAAAATTGCTATTAACAATGTACTAGGGGTGGTTCTTAATGTGCAAAGAGACATGAACAATATTCCTCGTATGTCTGTTACTACTATGTTTTTGAAGTTGTCACTACTAAAATTCGATGATATTTACCAGTACTTTCTTTTAAAGTTTATTCGTAATGCAATGTATAATGATCCAGAAGTGTTTGAAAGATACTATATTCATCTTTTACCCACCCATACTCATTGTACACTTGACGCGAGATTCAGCTAGAGTCGATGTTCAGAAAAAGTTTGTAGTTTTTCAGAGCGTCCGCTCATTTAATGCTCTGCCATTTGATCTTGTACAACCAATGCACAATACAGAGTTCAAATCAAAGTACAAAAAATTAGTTCTTAGTCGGTACGAGGAATAGTGCAATGTCTTTGTTTATTTTGTATTTTATTCTGTTACATAGGTTAGACGTTGAAGATAGTGTACAGTGCAATATCATTAACTGGTTTGTTTTTATTGCTGTCTGACTTATCGATTTGCCACAATTAACCAATTTGCAATATTATTGTGATTTAATTCATTTAGCTACAGTACCTGCTATTTTTAAAATGTCAAATAGAATATTATCAAAACACTGAACATGTGCAATATTTCCATGCTAGATTTGCAATATTTCTCTGATACCTCAGTTAATGTCGATTTGTTGAAGCAAGCTTAGACTGCCTTTTAATTCTTAAAGCGTGAGTAGCTAATGTGTGATTTGAGAGTCATGATATGTCATTAAAAGAGCATTTATTGAAATTTACTGAATTATATTTCAGACATTTGTTTTAAGCATGGTGTGCCACAAGCGACTGTTTCGCTTTTAGCTGGACACGTTCTCAGGATTTTATAGATAGATATGTTTTAGACTGTGATTGTAACGTTTTGAGAACAATAAAGGTGTTAAATATTGCGCTACTCAGGTGATCAAGTGTTTGGTATAGAGGAAGCGGATAACGTAAATCGAAGACATATAAAATAGTATCGGAGGCAACGAAGGCCACCAACACAGAAACTATTTGCTGTTGCCTGAATATATTGGAGGTATCCCAAGTAATTAGGGTAACATGTATCACAGATACTGCAGTGTGATACCATTATTAATGCCGGGACGTTCGTCAACAATACTATAACGTGAAAATTTCAGCGCACGATGGTATAGTTCACCACACAGTGGTCTATTTTCTTTAGCATATTTCTTAAACACCCAATAGTATATATTTCCTCACCCGATGCTACATTTCATCACCCAATAGCACGAGTATATTTCAGCACCCGATAGAATTTTATTTCATCACATAGCGGTATATTTCACTACCCGATGCTATATTTCAGTGCCCAGTGTTATATATCATCACTCCATGGTATATGTTTCATCACCCCAAGGTCAAGTGCCAGGACGCACCACAGCTTACGGTGCAGCAGCAGCGCATCACTTGCCCCTGCAACGTTCCCACTGCAGCACAGCAGACCCTGGTTCCGCGGCCTGCTGGGAACCATTCCAACTGGGAATGGAGCTCAATTACCGGCTATATTACCCGTGGCTGAGTGTCTCATTCCCGGGTGACCGTCCATCCGTTACTGCCGTAGTGTCAGCCGTTCATTTCTCTTATTTTGATAATGTCGTTGTGTGATTAAGGGGTATTACGCCCGTTGCGGAAGCCCCTAAATTTCCATACACTGGTTTATTGTGAAGCTAAAATGGAGCAATCTATTGCTTTAACCACGAACACTCATGACTTTGCTAATGTTGTGGGCTTAAAAGAAATTAAATCTGTTGGTAAAGTAAATAATTATCATACAATGTATAAAAGTGAGCTTCAAAGTTATTTATCCACAGTTGCTGCTATCGATATATCAAATTATTATTATTAAGATGCATCAGACAGACAACATGAGAACGGAGGAAACTCCATAACGTTATCAACCCCTACGCAACTAGCCCAGCACAATAAAAAAGAAAGAGAAGATCAGAGATCACATAATCACTCTGTTTACAGATCGCCGAAAGCTGCCAATACTCGCACCAACAAAGGCAGAGCCATCAAGACTATTCCAAACATCTACATATGATGGAAAAAACCAACGAGAATACTGGCTTGCGCGGCATCGTAATGGTTCCAGGATAAACGCACGAAGAGCACCAGTACGTACAGCATACGGCACCCGAGCAAACCGCCAGTGGATGAATCCCCGTGGATGCCCTTAATGACGTAGTGTAATTATATAGAGTTACGAGCCCCACTTAAGTCGTCAATGTTTCCTATTTCGACAATGTTGTTGCATAATTAAACGCACTTAGAGTAAGTTAATCGCTTTAGTGAAGCATTTTTGTTAATACGGTATAACGTCGTTCAGTAATTAATCATAGGAATAAAGGGCACAGCTTCAAAAGGAATTTCACCCCGTGAGAGACATTAGAACCAAGCCCAGGCCAGCGCTACATTCGAGACGTGTGGCTCATCAGCAGAACTTGTCATGGGAGACTCTTTAGATTTATGATAGAACTCTTTCGGTAATCATATAAAGAACAAACGCTACAAGAGAAAGCCAGCTTATGAGACAGTTTTAATTCTTCAAATGAGCTCACATGATAGGTTTTTTTTACCTCTGCTCCTACTCACGATTGCGTTGCTGTCTCTGCTTGAACATAACAAGGGGTGCAACTTTCTGAGTTGCACTTCACTCAAAATAAAGAAAAACCAGAGGCTTCACTACAGTAATGCTTGCCAAGACAGCTGACGCTCTGTTTTAACAAATCTTTTAGGATACACACAATTATGTTCACAAGGAAGAACATCTTATGGTATATTAGGTTAGGTTAGATTGGGTTAGGTTAGGTTAGGTTAGGTTGAGTTGTGCTCACGAGAACACAACGAAACATTGGGATGCTGTGCAATACGAACGCAGGGCAAGAGATTATAACCAGCCTCTACGGACGATCACTCAACACAGAGCACGTTATTTGAATGCATTGGAAACCGGCGCCATAAAACTGAATTTTTTCAGTAAACATTTCCAATGAAAAGGTGTGGCATTATGTAAAATATTAATGCCACTTTGCTGAAAAATCGAACAAATTGTGGTTGCGCACTTAATTTAATTTTACATACTGTGTTTTCGTCCATACGCTGTTCACGTATAAAAGTGACCAAGTTGAGAAATAGTCTAGAAACTCTAGAAGGTGTACGGGCACCCTACAAGAAAGCCATAAGTGTTACTGGTAAGGGGGAGTTCACACAATGGTTAAATGAACGAGTTTGCCAGTTTTGACCAGCGAAGCCACGTCACAAAACCGGGAAACTGACGCGTTGGAGCAGAATGTTGAGGGAGAAGCGTGCTGCATATTTGACTGAGATCCATTGGGCAACTGCACGGATTTTCTAAAAAAAAAAAAACTGTGTGTATGTTATCAAAGTCGTGGTTGCATTGATGCTCGTATTCGTGATAGCTAACTTAATATTCGAAATATTCTATTCTAACCTTTTTATCAGCAAACTCTCGGTGATTTAACCATTAAGACGGCGCACCAAAACTCCGTGTAGAACTATCTGCACATTTGCAGGAGCTTAACAAGCTTTTGAACCATTGGATAAACCCTCTTTGTACCTGCTGTACTACAGTACCACAGGTAATTGAGAAGCATCAGTAGTAAATAAGAATCAATAACAATTTGCGCCTAATGGTAGCGGGAGCATCATCAGCCCAGCGCCCAATATCTGACAGGCAACGCTAATATTGCCACCAATATCTGTGGCAACAGAGATGCATTAATATTACACGGTATTGGAGAGGCATTGACTAAGTCATTGCTGGCATGAGGACAATTCAACGGCGGTGCGTCAATTGGTGTATGACTATTATTAAAATATAGGAAGCTGTTGTATGAGGAGTGTTAAATAGGTAGCTGTTGTATGAGTATTATTACCTGCACGAAATAGGTTGTTTCTGTTGAGTTTGTTCGTTTGTCTGTCTGTCACAAAATATCTCAAAAAGATATTGGCGGATCTTCACAAAATTTACAGGGATTGTTAGGTATGTTAGGAGAAAGAGATGATTAAGTTTTGGTGAAGATCCGATCGACCGTTTGCTTGTGTGCCTCTTTTTTCTCGGTAGCATTATCTGAAAAAGTTATGGACCGATCTTTATGAAATTTGCAGGCATTGTTGGGTTATTACTGGGAGCAGAATATCAAAGTTTTGTGTTGATCTGTTTATCTCCAAGAAAGCATTATCGGATCTTCATGAAATTTGCAGGAATTGTAAACACGTTATAAGACACAAATAACCAATTTTTGGTGATGATTGGTCTGTCTGGTTGTGTGTTTGACCAATGTGTGTCAAAAAGGCTCCTCAGAAATATAACTCACAAAGTTATCAATATATTTTCAAGAAATTTGCAGGAATTATTGGAAAGCTTAATAGGCACCAGAGACCAAATTTTTGTAATGATCGGTTGATCCGTTTGCGTATTTGACCATTGTTATTAAAATGATTGCCAGAACGCTACTCAAAAAGTTATTGACAGATCTTCAAGAAAATTACAGAAGCTGTTAGCTTTGTCAAGACATACAACTGACAAAATTTTGGCGATGATAAAGACGAAGTCCTAATTTCAGGACCAATTTCAATTTGTCGTTAACATTGACTTGCTTGTTGGAGGTATGCGCTCTCTGAGTGCTCTAGTTATGCAGGTAGCTACTGTATTGTATGAATATTTTTAGGTAGGTATCTGCAGTAGGAGTATTATTATATATGTAGGTAGCTGTTGTCTGAGTTTGAGTATTATTAATTAGGTAGCCGTGGCGAGCATTATAATGTAGGTAGTAGGTAGCTGTTGTATGTGTATTATTAGGTAGGTAACTATTGCATAAATATTATTAGGAATGTAGCTGTTGCATGAGTAGTATTAGGCAGGTAGCTGTTGTATGCGTATTATTAAATAGGTAGCTGTTGTATGAGTATTATTAGGTAGATAGCTGCTGTATGAGCATTATCAGGTAGGTAGTTGTGGTATGAGTATTATTAGGTATGTGGCTGTAATATGACTATTATTGCATAGGTAGCTATTGAATGACCATTGTTAGGTAGGTAGCTATTGCATGAGTATTATTAATTAAGTAGGTAGCTGCGGCATGATTATTATTAGGCAAGCAGCAGCTGCATAAGTATTATTACGTAGGTTGCTGTTGTATGAGTACTATTAAGTAGGCAACTGTTGTATGAATATTAAGTAGGTAGCTGTTGTATGAGTAAGAGTAATATTAAGTAGTTAGCTAGCTGTTGTAGGAACACTATTGTGTAGGTAGCTGTTGTTTGAGTAGTACTAGGTAGATAGCTACTGCAAGAGCAGTGTTAAGTGGGTGCGCGCTGCTGTAAGCAACACAAAGGCGCAAAATGGCCTAAATTACCCTGTGATTAATATTATTTCGAAAGAAAATGAGAAGAAGGGCGGCGACGCACATAATTTCAATTTTCAAGATTTTGATTAAACCAGAATTGTGTGAAAGCAGTGAAATTCTAAACAATTAGTTATATTATATTACTCCTATTTTATTACAATTGTAAACATATAACGTCGTTAACTGCAATTTTAGTATAATGAATTACTAGCTGTTACTTTAGTATTACTTGTACTATCATTATATTACTATTATAACCACTTGCAACATGATGCTCTTGTTTTTTCATATTATTATGAAATTACCGTTACAAAATTGTGATCGTTAGTCAATTATTATCATGGATGGTTTGGAATAAAAAAAGCGAGCTGCAAATCATAGAAGTCGATAATAGCAAAGTAATTTCGTACCGTGTGAAAGATACCAGAGGAGTTAAAAACAGTAGTAAAGCAAGTAGTTTTACTACTGCACAATAATTACGGACACCGTGAAAGTTACAAACAGAGAAAAAAAATCTGTTTTTTGCTATGTAATAAGTCGACTATATATACGAAATGACATGTACGGTCAACCACAGAGACACAATTGAGAGGAGTTGAATATCTGTGGCGATGCAAGTAGTCAACTACGGCGCAATGATTATGGACAGCCCGATAGATAACAGAAGAGCTAGAACCAACCGTACCGTACTGCAACTAGTCGACCATGATAGAGTAACAACATCTAGTCCGATGGATATCAGAGAAGCTAAAAAAATCCGCTCTAGTGAAAGTAGTCGACTTAAATTTGCCAGAACAACTACTGGAAGTCCAAAAGAAGGGGCCCCACACAGCAGAGCTCTATTGTAAGAAGACTAAGGCAATGACTCGTTCATTCAAATCCTTTAGTATGCAAAATTCCGCCCTAACTCCACAGTAAAAGAGCAGGGAATGGGAACCTGATTTAAGCCCGCCGGAAAAGCATACGAGGGAACTTTTCTTTCATTAGGATTTCCTCGAGAGAGAATAAATCAAGAGAGAGCAAAGCGAATCGCAGCCCTGAGATTTTCTTCCATTAATCATGCAAAGGACACATTCTAAAAAAAAAATCAACGTAAGCCTCAGAGCGAAGAACAAGATAATGAAGTCTCCTAAGTGGAGCAATATTTGAAGCGCTTGACAGAGTCTATAAGCGGACAAAAGAGATGAAAGGCACGCAGAATTCTAAGGGACAAAAATTTCTCCTGCCGAAACACTTTGCCTCAATATTTGGTGGTGCGAAATACAGGCGGGCCAGTCCGGTAAAAAGGGGAATTTGTCGGTAGTTTGCGCAACAGCTCCGTTTTTTAAAAGAGGGAAACGATTACGCAAGAAACTAAATACAGAAGATAACTATTGCTCAACTGAATGCAATGTTTTTGAACTTGATTTTGTTTATAATCTACAAGAAAGCCTCCTCACAAATAGCGGGGCCGTGATAGTAGAATAAAATCGAAGTGCTAATCAGACGTTTTTTCTGTAAATGCTATCTCGATGAGATCTTCCCTTTCCGGTAGTACGAAGCATAAGTGAAGTGCATATTTTTATTCTGTACGGAGTCCCGACTCTTGAATATTCCATAGGCGCTCTGCATTCACCTAGCATTTTAGTCGTCAATGTTACCCATCTGCATTTGTTTTGCAGGAGATCTCGACTCTTAGATACCATTGGTTGTTCAGTGCCGGCCATCAGTATTTGTTCTCTGCGAGATCCTGGCTCTTAGGTAGCATTAAGCATAGTGACGACCCTCTACATTCGTTCGGCAGAATATTCCGGTTGTCAGGTCGTACCAAATTAGCCACTGGTGACGAACCTGTATATCTGCTGTGTATCTGTACGAACTCTCGAATCTCAGGTAGCATCAAACATAGGTGTCGAGCTTCTATATTCGTTTGGCATGAGTTTCTGGCTCTCAGCTAGCAGGATTCTTTAATGTTATGCTTTTATTACCATTCTGCACGAGATCCCTTCTCTTCTGTGGTATTAGGCGTAGGTGTTGAGCCTTTACATTCGTTCTGCACGAGATCCCAGTTCTCAGCTAGCATGAGTCGCAGGTGTCAGGCTGCTATTTCGAAAACGATGAGGATGCTCCACGGATCTCTTGAGCTAGGCTTGGAATGCCACTCGCAGGAAGCCATCAATTCAGGAAGGGAGTTGATGGAGCAAAGCTTTGCAGTAAAGAGGGCAGAAAATAGAAGCGCCAGGGCAGTCCCCAGTGAAAGGAAGCAACTCATTAATTACAGCAACGAATAGAGATCGTCGCCTTCCGGCCTTGACACTTGGAAACAAAGAAGAAAACTTCGGCTTCTGGAAAGCGTCGAAAGCTGTGCTTGAGTTATGCGGTTACCCATTCACGAACAGCAATTCGTAAAGAAAATTATTTTTTTTAATATTGCTTCGGAAGAAAATTATGCATTTGTGAAAACCCTGATTCGTCTAGAAAATCATGTTTTGCAGCAAAATTAGTTTTTAAAAAAATTATGATTTCGGATGGAAAAGAACTATTTCGTGGAGAATATAATGGGTTTGCAAAAATATTGTTGCGCCGTGAAAATTATGTTTTGAGGAAGAAATCGTTTCTTAAAAAATTATTATTTCTCGAAGAAAAGAACTGTTCCGTAGAAAATATTATGTGTTTGTGAAATATTGTTTCGTTATGAAGATTATGTTTTGTGAAAAAAATATTGTTTCGTAATGAATATTTCGGGAAAAAATAACTGTTTCGCGCAGAAAATTATTATTTCACAACCACATTACTGTTTCGTAAATCAAATTCTTCTTTCTACAAAGAAAATGATTTTTTGTCAATATTGCTTTGGGAAAAATCATTGTTTAGAAAGAAAAATACTGTTCTTAAAATAAGTTGCTTCATAAATACAATTGCTTAGAAGAGAAAATTTTACGGTAAAAACTATCTTTACAGAGAGAAGACATTTTTTTCAGCGGGATATTGCAAAAATGATGGTTTGTATGACACTTATCGCTTAGTGTCATTAATGAGAGAAACTGTTCCATAAGAAAAGTCTTTAACTCAGGAGAAGTATCGTATTGTAAGAAATATCTTTTGACCACCGAAAACTAGTTTTGTAAGACACGCTATTATAAACCCAAGGCATATGATACTTTTGTGGGAAAACGGTTTCATCAAAACTAATAATGTTCATCAGCACAATATTCATTCTATATTATGTAAAAATACAGTAAAATATAGCTTACGGAGGAAAATTACGCTGTCCAGTCAGAGAAATGGTGAGTCCATAATGGTGAAATGCAGCCATCAGCAAGTTTAACTAAGAATACTTGAAAAAGAAGAAAAGAGTCCGTCCGGACTTTTATGGGTCATTAGGACCAGCAACCGGACATACAATTGCGGAAACACAGAGAGACACACGATGTTCCCAATATAGGCACACTTTCGCTTATGCTATCTTTGATACCTTTGATGATACTTCAGACGAGGTCCAGGTGACGTTATGCACGCCATGCTACGACGGGTTAAAAGTCATAGGATAGGGAGGTACACATTTAAGCATCAAAGCAAGGTTAAAAACAGTGGAGTTTTACTGTCAGTAGCAAATCAATATGTTCGATATCTTCTGATATAGATGGTGTGAAAATAAAGAAAAAGCATTCGAGACACACAAGATACTTCCTTCTGATAACCTGGTAATAGTTTTATTTTCGCAAAGTTGGCATCGCTTTCCATAATTCGTACGCAATTGAACTGAACGAGGGAGTAGTTTAAACCTCCTTGGACGCACAACCGACGCCTAAAAAATGATACCAAGCATATCGATAAATCACGGAACTCATAGACGGGGTGTTCCACCCTGGATCAAGCCATCAGCAAGAAAACAAAAGAGGAAGAACAGAATAAACATAATCAGTAAAAGTAAAACAAGAAAGGAAACAATGTGGGTATGAAGGATAATCCCGCAAGTATAATAAAGGCTGACCTGACCGATAGAGTCATCTGGTGCTCGAGAATTCATATTTAAGAACGACTTTTTCCGCATAAGTATTACTTCATTATTTTTATAATATATATATTTATATTATTTATATAATATAATAAACGCATGCATGGACGACTGTCACGCATGGGGATATCGAATTGGAAAAATGCACCAAAAACTAACAGCATGAGTGGGAAATATTTGAACGCAATGTTACCATGACGTCAGATACTTCAGAAGTAGCGGTTTGCAGAGCTAATATTTTAAAAAGCTTCCGATGGAGCAGGCGGCTGGAACGCCAAGACCAACTCCATGTTCGGGTTCGGTCGATTTAAATTAACATTTTCCTTCAGGCTGCAGAAAAAGGAGAGGATAAGAGATTGTGTTTGTCGTCGGCAAAAGCTAAAAATGTGCCCGTGTTGTTATCAGTAACTGCAGAGGACTGAACAGAAGGCCGTCTCAAGGGCACTCGGTTTGGGAACAACTCCTGAAACGCAATCGAAAGTAGCCAAATCATGGTCCATGACTGAAGTTTTGGACAAGTTGAAGCATAATAGCTTAGTTAATCTTGATGGAACTGTTCGAATCGATGACGTCTTCAATTGACGACGATTTCGGAACACGGCAATAAATGTTAGGCGTGTGATCTGCGAATGATCCGATTATGCAGCGATTGTTACACCAGCCGTTCCTTTACGGCACTCGGATGATTTACCAGCGATAAGATCTCACGGGATCAACCAGAGGCACGGAGCCGCGATGGTGCCATCGCGCCACGATCAGAGGGATTGTATGAATGACGTGAGCGGCCGTAAACACGTAAACACGGAGAGAAACGGAAATGAAACTCGGAGACTGGAAACACGCCGAGGTAATCGTCACTGTAATATGCGGAACACTGTAAACACGAAAGTCAAATTAACTGCTACACGAATGCCTGTAATCAGGAAAAGTAAATTAAATGAAATGCGGTAGACTGTAGGCCTAAAAAAGTTAATTTATCCGCAACACGGACTGCTGGAAGCACGGAAGAAGAAGGAACTGAAGCGTGAACGTCTGTATTCAATGAAGTTTAAGAGCACAAGATCACTGAAGTAGAGAAAATCATACTGAAGAGAACTCCAACATCTCCCGGTATCACTTATGTTTAACGTTTTGCGTATCACTTGACTCACTCTGCTATGGACGAGATTCGGGTGGCGTTCCGCAAGCCACCCGACGTGCGGAGAGGTCTCAATGGTGCTGGCATCCTCGTTATAATTATAACTAAGAACAGCGGCAGAGCTAAAAGCGTGTTATCTCCCCAGTGCACGTAACCACAATAGCTGGTGCCTGCAGCACTCTTTCTAAACTTAAGCTCAGCAAGTTTTGGAGCTTTATAACTTTCACTTTAGTTGCAGTTCTAATTTGCCAAGACACGTTTCTTTCCTAAGTCCTACGCAGGATAAAGTTATACAAAAAGCAGATATCAGGAGACCAAATCAATATTGTAGACGCAGGTCGCGGTTTTGGCATAGACGGAATCAAGGAAGCCTGACACCTGCACACACTGGAATCAGGAACTGGAATTGAAACGACACTGACTGCTTTCATGGCACTAATTCTAACGACAGTCGCTCTGCACGCTGCCGAGCTACAACCTTGAGCCCCAAATTCTCCAATTCCATTTCATCAGACGCTGAAGAGACGAAGCGCAATGCTGGCGGAATGCTCTTACCGCCCTCACTTTCTCTTGCTAATTGCGCCAGAACTTTTGATGAGGGCTCAAGAAAAAGGACTCAAAAATAGCAGCGCACCTCCGCGCTGACGTCGCTCTACCAAATTCAATGAAGGGCGGGCAACGTCGCTGAGTTGCACGAGCGCTCCGACCAATTACCGGGCCAAAAACATCGCTAAAGCACCTAAAAAATACGTCATTGGAGCCAAAACGAGCATAGAACGCTTCAAAAACAAGCTATAAGCAATCGATAGAAGGGTGCACTGAAACGTGCCATAGGAGCCAAAAAGAGCTAGGAACGCTTAAAAAAAAAAAAAAAAAAGAGCATGGAACGCTTCAAAAAACGAGCACTAAGCAGTCGATAGAAGGTGGCCGTGAAACAAGACATCGGAGCCATAGAGAGTATGAAAAACCTGTAAAAAAATGAATTTGGGCTATCGAGAGCAGGTCGTGATGCTAATTTGTGCAAGGAAAGCTTTACAATGGGCGAAACCGATCGACAGAAGTTACCACAAAGAATTTCGTTGGAGGAAAAACGGGCGTAATACTAAAAAAAGAGCTTAAGGGCTAGATGCAAATATCAACGACTGAGTTACGACGAAAGCAAAAAAAAAAAAAAAAACTACTCGGAAAAAATGAGGGTTCGACGGATAGTTGCAAGAACAAGAGTCATTGGAATTAAAACGAGTAATGGAAGATTTAAAAAGGAGTTAATGGGAGCAACAAGTTGAGAAAGAAAAGGAAGAACATATTAAAAATCATCAGTAGAAGCATGTAAAGGGAAGGAAGTAAAGTTGGCATGAAATGAAAACCGCCCCGCGAGAAGAACATGCAGCAGAAACTACGCCCGGGTATTCATGGATCCACAAATTAGCTAATACTTGCTAGAGCCCCAAGTATCTGAAAATAGTAAAAGAAAAGCGTTGCAGAGGAAGTCACGAAAAGCAGACGCAGCAGAAATTTACGCCAAAGTTTTCACAGATCCATAAATTAACAAGTTGCCACCGTCTCACCCTTAGCACGCTATCGATAAAGATAACGTCCACCTTGGCAGAGAACTGGGCACAGAATAGCCAAGTCAGCAGTAACTGGAGAACAATATTTTTGTGGAACGTCCGACAGCCGAAACACAAAATCTTAAGATTGAAGAAGCCACCATTTTGGATTTAGCAGATCTCGGTGCCCGTAATGGCATTAAGTCAAGACGGGCCTCGGAGAGAGCAGCAGACTTAAGTTTCGTACAGCAACCAGACACAAAATGTAATTAACGGTAAGAAATGAAGGAGTGGCTGCGGCTGTGGTAAACACGCTGCGGCACTGTAAGATAATTATTTAAAGGGCTTCTTGTAGTTGAAAGCAACCTTCACTGGTAAACACGTCTCAAGATAGTGAAAGAAACAACTCAAGCATTTAATTGTTGTTAAAAGTACAATCACGTGGCAAACACGTCAAAATAGTGCGAGGAAATTCAAGCAGTCCTTGTTGAAACTACAGAGAAGCAGTACACATTTCTATATAGGTAGTCAACAAAAATGTAATGGGCTCCTTGTTTTTCTTAAAATCACGCCAGCATGATAAACACGGACTATTATTTTGCTAAAATCAAGCTAATGTGTTAAACATAAGAAAGCAATGTCAGGAAATTAATAGGAGTTCCTGTTCCTGTCACGGAGCTATCCCCGAATAGCTAGCATAAAGGTCGAAAAGATTCTTGGGTACATTCGACTTAACTATGCGTATTAATCTCAACCGATACCCAAGGCGAGATGGGGTGAAGTTCTTCATGAAGTACAAATGTTATACATATATTACTCCAGAGCCTAAAGTTTCAAGAAAATCATGGTACTAAAACCTATCTAACTTATAAACAATTCCTAGCTTCAAATATATAAATATTTCGTTGAAACCCTATTCTAGTTATCAAATCACCTCACAGATTGAATCTCAAAGAGAATATAGAGCAAAATATCTTCAACTATTTAACTGCACAAGCTCAACTACAAATAATAGCTGAAGCTTGATGATATAAAAAACTGCAACGAAAAGTTAATGTTATCTTTTACCCAAACAGAAGGATCTTTTGGGCAAAATCCTAAATGATTAGGCATACTAGCTGCAAACAATAGGTACTCAAAACGTGAAGGCATTAAATTTTGTGAAGAAAAATTAACGATTTGTATCATCAAAGTTTCGTAATGAAGCACAAAAATTGTCTATCAAGGAGATTTTCTATAGCTTCGTACTAAAATACTAAAGTTTTCTACAACAGTGTAAGAAAACACTAAGGCTTTCTAGTATATAATCTATGGTTTTTCGAATTTTTTAATGGAACGCTAGAGTTTTCTATTATCCAAGTTTTTTATAATTTTGAAATAAAGCGCTAAATTCTATCATCAAAGTTTTCTCTAATTTCATAATCAAACGCTGAATTTTTTTATCACCCTCAAGCACGATGCTTAAAGAGAATGCGGCGCTAGAAATATTTATTGAGTATCCCCTCGAGGGCTCTAGCGATAAAAACCTCGCAGTATTTACCGACTTATTTTGCCTCTTCGAAAAGATTTTTTCCACAAAAATTACAAAAATGTTCGCAATTTATTGCTGCTGCATACATGTTGGTAAAAGCTACAAGCAAATACTTTAATCTCTTTCCCGGTTGGGAAGCCCGTGACAAAATGAGAATGAAGGGCATTGCAGAAACAAGGGAAATGGAATATAAAATGGGCAAGTCCGAAAAAAAGATAATTTTTGGGGCCAATAGAGTCGGCTAAAGCCTGGTGCCCACGAAACAACTCTTGTTGCCGCTAGCGGCCTAGAGCACACTCAACTAATATGACTGCGTAGTCGTGGCCGTAGCGTCAGCGTGACGTCTATGAACATCGTGCACTTATTCTTAAAATATCAATCTTTGCGGACTAAAACTGCTCACGATTAGAAGCAATGGTTGAAAATTTACTATTGCCACTTGCAATGGGTTAAAAATGGCAGTAGCGACTGATAGTTTCGATAAATTTTATACGGTTAAATTTTGCGTAAGCTGAAGCCGTGCTGCGGCTACGTAAACGGATTAGTTGAGTTGCTTCCAGGCTGCTAGCAGCAACGAAAGTTGTTACGTCGACACCGGGCTCAGCGTTATTTTTAGTTATGGTGGCTATAAAAAAACCTGCAACTTCTTAAAGAAAAAAAAAAGCGCCAGCAGGACAATGACGAGCACCACGAACTGTACATTATATAAGTCTATTTATGTGAACGCATTACATGCA
The DNA here is from genome assembly GCA_001587735.2 of Parhyale hawaiensis. NCBI lineage: Eukaryota > Metazoa > Arthropoda > Malacostraca > Amphipoda > Hyalidae > Parhyale > Parhyale hawaiensis. The sequence goes on from LQNS02276620.1 coordinate 10,624,750, forward strand.
AAATAAGAAATAAAAGAGAAGAACAGAAATACCGTCACTACGAGCTTGGCTAGAAGCAAAACACGAAAAGAAATAGTGATCAATAAAATCGGGGAAAACAAAACCGAAACGAGCGCAGAGAAGTAAAAAATAACTAATAGAACTGTAGAAGAGCCAGTGAAAGCGTGACGATTTCGGAGAAATAACAAAGTAAATAAAAAATGAAAGAAAAGGAAAACATGACGAACCGCAGCGAGTGCCAGCACGAAATGAGAAAATGGCCACTGTATGAGAGCGTCACAAATATCAAGAAATTACATAATAGGAAATATGAAAAAACTGCAATGAAAACGTAATGAGCGCTAAAACGGGTGCGACAGCAAGATGGACGCAAAGCTGTAAAAGATAAAAAATAGAATAATAGAAAATTAGCCAGTAAAACGTGACTAGCTTAAAACAATAACAAAACATAAAAATAATGCGTGACGAGGACGAAGCGATAGAAGAAAAGAAAACGGCAGAAAAATGAGACGACGACTGAACGAAAAACAAAAATAAAATAAGAACTAGAAAAAAAGTTCGAGGAGCACTAACGCGGGAAGGCCAAACTTTGGTCCTAAGTTGTTAATGGGAACATCTCACGAGGTTCAGATTTTACGCGCCCATCGAGCTTGATTGGGAGGCCGGAGCGGTGTGTCCGGGGAAGATACGAAAGCTACTGCAACAAGTGACACGAACAAAATATCTGCCATGAACTTTACTGTTTATTTTGAACATATCGATTGCTCGAAGCTGTTTCAAATGTATGCAAGCACTAAGACTTTTCGTTACATTACTAAGCAATGTATTGCAATAGCGGGCATCAGAGTCCTCATTTAGTTGATTTTAGAACAATTTCAGTTGGAGATTTTGTAAAAGTCGTTTGGAGTAACGAAAACTAGGCCACTGAACTAAAAAAAAAGATCAAAAACTAGACTAATCATTGTAGAGGTAAGTGATTATGAATTGAGCTTTCGCAACAACTCCAGCGCCTGTTTTCCCGAAACCGAAACACATGTGAATTGCTCTGGTCTTGCTCTCAAAATCTGTAACTCTAGTAGGAGCGATTAACGTTGTATTGAATAGTTTAAGCTTCTGTTTCCATGACAAAGGTGATCTCGCCAAAACAAAGAAGGTTGGTAGAAATGTGAAACCCAAGCACGACGGTATTCCCACACAGAATGAACGCGCATGGAAGAGCAAGTCGGGAAAGAAGAGAAGGAGCAGAGAAAAGCACCATCAGCAGGAGTGTGAAAGTGGAAGGAACCACAGTGGGCACGAAGGGAAAACGTCCCGAAAGCCTGGCTAAGGTAGCCTGCAGGCTCCCCCTGAGGTCACTGTTCCCTATACGATAGGATGGGCGAGCTTAACTGAAGAAGCATCGAGTGGTATATCTCTTATTATACTAAAGAGTCTGTCCACATTGTTTGTTTATTTAATTATTTGCTTGTTTACCCAAATTCTTCGCATTAGTATAGGAAGAAATTCGAGCGTTGAAGATTCAAGTCGAATATATCCGTGATGAGGAAGATGAACCTAAACTTAGCCGCATGAACGTGGAAGCTAAATTTAAAAGCGATAGGGGAAATACAGCTGGATGATGATTACGTTACACATATGTGTATTTCCCATTACTTTGAGACAGTGTTGAATATTCCTTTGAGTAGTGAAGAAGCTGGTGATGGTGACCAGTACGGGCAAGAGTAGCCGGTCGAATAGCGTGTGGTCTCTGACCAGCTGAATAACACCTGCTTTTTGCGCAAGCAAAGAAGATGATGATGTAGCCGGTCGAATAGCGTGTGGTCTCTGACCAGCTGAATAACACCTGCTTTTTGCGCAAGCAAAGAAGATGATGATGGTGACCCAACGGGTCACGGGCCGTCTAGTGTAGTTTAAAATTACTGTATTGAAATTCAGTATATCTCTTCAATATTCAAGGGCATAACATTGGACCGAATACGTGTACTAAACTCTATTTAAGCCAAACTCCAATATATTTCTCTGTTACCGAAAGTGATAAAACACTGATTCATGCAAGTATAGTAATTGTATTTGCAGCGTGATCTTGAAAATACATTTTTAAGAGCCGCAAACGCAAATCATAATACCGTATCCGGATGTAAAACCTTCTATCCCCGACTTTCAAATATATATTCTATAATTTCTCCCATCTCAGTGCAAAATACAGAACTGTATATGGCCATAGAAAATATGTTTCTAACCAACTTGTCAATATTTCTTCAATATCCCACACATTAGTGCACAATATGAAAGTGTATCAAACGTTTTTCGCTAAGCTTCAACAATGGATCTCTAAAAAATATCATACGTAAGAGCAGAACGCGAAGCGCCTTACGATAATTTCATGGCAACTTCATATCGTTTACTTTCTAAAGAAGATCGCCTCGTCGAAGACACCAGGTCTCGGATACTCGTCTTATCGTGGCCACAATCAGAAGCGCTGGGACGATGCTTAGGCAGATACGATAGAAGAGCACAAAAGAAATAGAGAGATGGGCCCCTGAGTCTCAGGCAATCGCTGTGCCCGCAGGTCCTGGAAGCAGTAACATGCTGGAGTCTCAGGAGTCGGGGGCCGAGTTCGCTGTGCTCGTCTTTTTGGTGTTTATTGAAATGCAATAGATTTGGCAGTGATCGTTTGAAAACTTTCACGAGAGTTAAGGAAAAGAAACTGCTGGAAGATGGAGCCGGAGTTGCTTCGCAACTTGCTTGTGAGGAAATTGAAAGACTGAACTCGGCAATTGTAAAACTTGAAGCTAGAAAGGGCAAGGGTGAAGAGAGGAAGCACCGCTGGGCACAAGAGGCATACGGAAAATTCTAATAACAACCAAAACTGGAAATATGAACTTTTTAAGGGCTTCAATGTGTATTGTAAGATACATTTTAGTTCGTTTATGTATTGGACTTTCTACTGAAATATTAACGATTCAGGACAATGTTAATTAAAAATTATGGACTGATATTTTACGGCATATTTCAGATACTATTGATTGAATATGACATTTTCTTCGAAATGAGCTGATCCGACTGCCAAATATATACGTTTTTTTATTGATACCCTCGCGTTTCTTTGTAACTTAATATTACGTTTTCAATAAAACGTCCGATTTCAAAAATTCACATCACTACAGAGCAGAACATAATGTTACACAACAGCTGCATCAAAGATGCTAGCTTCAGCAACAATCGAAGGTGGGAAATGGCATTCTAGGATGTACGAGATGACATCGTTAACCGTATCATTAATTTACAGCTATACGTGTCCTAGGGTTTCATAATACTGGTATTAGTATTAGTCAAAATCAACGACCTTTTTAAAGGCGAAACTAGGCAAAATGACAGAACATTTTTCGGGACGAGAGGCATAAGAACGGTTGAAAAAAGTGTATAACCCTTGACAAAAAAATTCACAGAGGAATCGTGATAATACAGTAGACTCGCAGAACAGCTAAGCAAGTGAAAGTTATGCTTTAACCGACGCTTCAAAACACCTTGGTAAATATAAATAGTTAAAAAATCTAGGGCCACTTTCAACAGGATTCAATTGATACCAAGTAGAACTTAGTCTCAATGTCCATAGACATTCCGCATGCATGATGTCCAGTGGTCAACATGCATTCCAGAGTCAGTTGATGCATGCTTTAGTCAATGAAGTGCATGGAGCGTTGGCCAATACATCTCTATCTACCTATATAAGACTATCATGATTTTGTGATGCACGTGGATGTTCATATTTATGCACTGACATCCCTTCAGTGCAATAAATAGCGGTTAACGCTGTAAAAAAATGACAAACACGATAAAGAATCGAAAATACAATTAATGAGGCAACTGCGTATCTATTGGCAACAGGGGCGGCGAGATTCCGGAGGCCTTCAAAGACGACCGACCAGGCGCCGTCTCGAATTCATAATTTGGCGATGACTAGTAGCAGTTCGACGACATCGACGGACGAGCTCTGCTGTATGCGTACCGACAAACTAGAAACTAATACTAATTAAGTTCATAGTGATACGTCACCGAACTTAACGTGAGAATGCATTCACTTGCACACTCACACACACTGACACCCTCTAAATTGCATAGCTATAGAAGATGCACATACAACAAACTCATGAACCAAAATACATAGCGTGAACAACTTCATATTACACAGGAAGCTAACACACAAACAAAACACTGCACAAGTATACACAGAAGAGCATTCATTTGCATATACGACCTGAAGAGGAATATAGACATCTCTCTGACACGCCGAACTATGATCGACACATTCACAGTGAAAGCATATATATGCCTCCATACATACTGCCATTCATCAAGCAACACGAAGACAATAGACTGCACCATACATAATTATAGCATCGCCAATGCCCAGGTACATACCATATTTGCACACATAGACACGCACGCACCTATTATGACCCAGCTATACCAAGACATGTGCACTACGCGGTGCAGACACAACAATAAGGGCACCGAGGCATCATAACCAGTAATGTTAATGGAGGTAAGCATCGCCATCTTACCTGATGAGTTCGAATATTTCGGGTCTTTCTCGCTCTCTTTTCTTCATCCTGTCCTTCATGGCAGCGATGATATTGTTGGTCTTGTCCTCCGCGCCATGCTTGGAGCTTTTTTCTGCCGCTCCTGCAACGCAGAATGGACATTGTGTTAGTGACAAGCCCCTGCAACACACGGCCGCACTTCCCAAAAGAACAATACGAATATATAAGGAGAGAAAATCCTTAGGTGTATTATATCATTTTGTGATTTTTAGAAGCACTGTTTATTGCTTGGAGCATTGGTCCGTCGTTCCTGAAACACAGAACGGACATTATGCTAGTGACAGGCCCCACGAATACAGGGCTGCACTACCCAGAACAACAGGAATATATGTAAGAAATGAAAATCCGTTGGTGAATTCTATCATATTGGGATTTTCAGAAATGTCTATTGCAATCTATCATCAGATTACGTCTAGAAAACAATCGCCGTCACGATCCTGTGGCAGAATGAAAAGTTTTACTAAGGGTTGTGGTTGGTGAACTTAACTTCGGCACACAAGATGTGATTGCAGCGGTAACTGTATAAGTTGAAGAACCGGCAGCTTTGGAAATTTTTGAGGCTGCCACATACAACTTACAAATTCTTACTTAGTGATTACTCATTTTATTTCCAAGTTCGGGTATGCAAGAACACAGAAACAATGACAAATAAACACTGTATTGTCCTGTGGAAAAAGACAAAAACTTCGTTTTGGATACCGGAATCCCTTTTTGCACCATGGTCCGAGAATTCAACTTTTTCTAGGTACAGAAGTCTTAGAATCTGCGAGAAAAATATATCATTAATCTCTCACTGGCCCTGAGACGGAACCTGCTCTTGATCACTACCCGATTCTCTCTTGCTACCCGAATCCGTCGGAATGTAGTTCCTTTTCAAATCCATGTTTCGTTTTCAACTATGTACAGATGTTAGACCCTATAAAATTAATATGAAAAGCTAACGAAACGTCGAGGGAATGCCATACCATTATTATTGTAGAAAATTCCTGGGGAGCAGTTAGGAGAGGATGCTATACGTAAGGGATATTCATACAACTTTTAGCGAACGAAACATAGGTCTTAACGTAATATACAAAAGCCTACATTTTTATGTAATGTAAATAGGGTTGTTTGATACATTAGCATATATAACTCTGGGCAACAGAGTTGACTGAAATATACTTCAGTAACACTGAGCCTAAATGCGTATTTAGAGCGATGTTATAAGATAGGTCACTTTCATCAGTAGAAACTATAGCAACGAAAGGGCCACGGGCCAATGAAAATTTAGTAGCGTCCACAATAGGTTCGTGTAGGAAATCAAGCTTCCTACCATTTCTGTAGGCAATCAAACTAAGCCAAGAAGTCAATCTTCATATCATAACCGTACATAGAAAATCAACATATAATGTATTCCGAACACAGTCTAGGTAAGGGTGATGCTTGTGTCTACAAAAACAGATTTTGAAATGATGACGCAGCTTAACATGGCTGGAGACTAAACATTGCTCCTTGTGGTCAAGAACCCAAGTCAGACTTGAGTTATTTTGCTGATCTAGAAAATCACACACCATTAAGATAAAAAGCAAACTGTGCAGAGATATATCCGCTTCGTAAACTCTAGGGGCTGATTTAAAAGAAAAAATATACTCTCTTTAATAACAGGCCGAAGAAGGATCTGTTCTATAAGGGATCTTCTCGGACAGGCTTCAGGAGGTGAACATAAGCAAAATTCGGTAATTTAGAACTCTTATGATTGTTAATTATCTAGTAAAGAGAAATACATATACACCGAGTGACCTCCTTAGAACGAGTAGTTACATCACACAATAGTACCGCACTGATTCAGTACTAACACAGTAGGTCAAAGAAGTATACGTAATGCTAAAAGATTTTTTATATAGTATGAAATCTAGTACACAGAGAAATATAAGAATATAACAAATACTGCATCAAGATGCTATGGTGTGAGTCTTACTGAAGAAGTGAATTCTGATGCACCGAGAGCCAACAATACGTACAGTTTCAAAAGTAAGTCTTTAAATACTTTCCTAGATAGTTACGATTGCATCTCTGACTAACTGCACGAGCTCATTCTTATCGTATTTTTTCACATTTAGGGCAGCAGTTTTTAAACAAACTCTTTCTTATGGTTGCCATAAATCGATGTGAAAGTCGCGTAAAACCTGAACAGAAAAGGAAGTCCTGCCAGTATGGTTAGTTTCAGCGAGTGCATAAGAGCCATGATTCGAAACTTAGAAACTACAGCATTGCAAGCACGATAAAATGCACAATGCACAATTATTGTACATGCTACCGCGGGATTCTGCCAATTTGGAATATATCCCACCGACTGTGAGGTCTACGGAGCGACTTTGTTAAGCAAAGCACAAGAAAGGCAAGCAACAATAACAGGCACAGACTAATATATTGTGCGACAGGCACGGATATAATGCCGCTCCCCGAGTGATGAGGAGTTCTGAATGTCATGCAACTCTACGCAATAGCGCAGAGTTGCAATACAACAGATGTAACGGAAAGGAAGTAGAAATGGATCTACTGTAAATTAAAAAGATGTGACCATTTTTCTGTCGGGTATTGTCTCCATTGAAGTCCATTCATTAGATGCTTGAATAAAACTGCTGCGAAGTATACAAGATAAAAAACCTCGAAGCTGCGACCTTGATTCTACGTACATGAAGCTCACTCTATACTGTGTACGATGACTCAATAGATGCAAAAGATAAAGTATTACTATAAACGGACGTGGTGTTAAACGCATTAGAAGCTACATTTACGAGCGAGAGCTTTATGGCAATGATTCCTGTTGCATATTATCAAGAAAAAGTCATTAAATTGCTTCTCTTTGAAGTTAGCTATATAGCGCAGTGCCGAACTGCATCATCACTACACATTTATTAAGAATGTGTTATATTCGTGTACAATTATTAGTCGTTTTTGTTATTGCTCGCTGTAAAATTTTCAATTTCTGTTAGTTTCTTGAAAAGTTTTCGCTGTCTAGAGTCACCAATAAATATAAACGGGATGAAAGTTCACTTCCATTGACAAGGTGCACACAACCGGTTTTTTTAACTAGCTGAGCAAAGGTAACGCTCTGCATATTCAACGTTACTAATAATACGCCCTAGTGACAGGGAAGTTTTTATTCAATGCTAGAAAAAACTAGTTCTGCGTAGTAAATTTAATATAAAAAGCTAACTCTGCTGTTATTCAAGTCACGAATGTTTTAGCAGTTGTATTCCGGTTCTAGTGGTATTGATTGAAGTTTCATTTTGTGGGCATAATTTACATAATTATAGTGGACAAGAAATGGTTCTGCAAGGCCAACATTACCACTCGCGTCTAAATAGTTTGGAGCGGTCTGAGTACTTATGAAGTGTTGTAGGTCATTATGAACACACACGAGCATTTGCTTCAGAAAACATTATTACCCTCATTATATGTGCATATTATACTGACAACGGCGTGTCAAAGAGAGATAAAGAAACGGACATGTACTACATCAAGTAAACTGGCGCACTCGTGCACGGAGGAAAAAAGGCAGCAATAACGAAGGAAGTCGGAAAATGAAAAGTAATATAGAGGGCACGGAAAAAGATATAGTTCGACAACCTGTAACATAGCTTCATCAGTGGGGCGACTCTCTATGATACCTAGTATAATGGGCGAAGCTAGCCAGCTACATCTCGCACCGCTACAGCCCATCATATATGCCCCATGAAGGGAGCTGTTCAACGAACTGATTTGTTTCACAGAATAAAGTGCACAGAGTATACCAGGTTTGGCCACTCTCTACTAATGACAGAGAACTGCATTGCTCCACAAATGACTTAAGCTATTACTAACGATTACAAAATGAGAGTATCGTGCGTACGGTAACGATTGTTATTGATTTTCTCTGACAAAGATTAATGGCTGATAAATGGACGATTCATGCCTATGTGAAAAACTTTAGATGGTGGCACAAGAGAAAGAACGGCTTGCTAAAATCTTTACGAAGTTGGTACGTAAAGCTCATTCAAGTACATCCATATTTCAAGTATCAAGAATTGTGTTCTAAGTAGGCGATTTCCTTCAAAAATGTTGATAGATATGAAACAGTACAAAGCATGCGATTGCACATCAGTTTCTTCTTTTTTTTTTCAAAACGATGCCTGATTATTATGCTAACCTTTAGCTCATTAATTATTTATAAATCATAATAGAACTTCATATCAACAAATTAAATGAAAACAATTCCATCAGTTACCCATTAACCGATCAAGAAGATCTGTCGTGAATTTTCAACCCACTTAACTTATGAGTGATAATGACAATTTTTCGGAAAGACCGGATATGGTGAAGGGCTTGGTATAATAACGGACAGCTTATATTCAGTATCTCTCGAACAATAGCAATTTCAGTTTTTCTATGCCTACAAAATCTTGGATCTTGAAAGTATTTTCGTACCGTATCATAAACTCTTATTTCCGGTCGACGCAGTTCATCACCGATCAACTTGAAAAAAGTAAAAACGCTCAGAATTGCAGAATGCCAATGGAACATGGCATCAGAGCTTGATGAAAGACGGGGTTGCTAAATACAAAGTGAAAGATTGGCTAATGCAAAAGAAAATACTCTAAGATAAGAAATCAACTCTGAATGACCGAAAACAAAGGAGCAGCGAAGATACATAGATACAAACGGCCCGAGACATTACAAAAGGGTGCGCCCGAAAAACGTAGGTATAAAAACAGAATAATGCTAATGTTCAGTAGATAGCAAATATGATGAGCTTGCTAAGTTGCAGTGAGATCAAAAGCTGAAGGTCGGACAACGACATCAATAAAATACAAAGAGCGCTATCTGTCTGTCTGTCAATAATGCCACAATTAGAGGCACACGAATATATACTATATTAAGATAGTTCTGCAAGGCTTCAAGATTGTACTGAATTCTGAAAAGCCGGATTTCGCCGAAAAACCATTCAGGGGCCAAGATATTAATTTATCGTGAGGTAAAGTTATACAATAGCCTAGTGACTATGATGCGAGAGGAAATAACGAAAATGATAATGGAAGAGAGTCACTTATCTAGTGAAGCGCATAAGAGATGAGTCGATGCGATGAACTGAAAATAGAAAAAAAACTTTAAAAGAGTGATAACCGATGCTGAAAGATTGAAATATCGAGTCTTTAGTCACCAGAAAAATTACCAAACGCCGTTATTTATCTATATTAAATTCCTAAAAATCATACGGTTTTGATTCACCACATGATACAATTCTTCGTCATTTAAGTATTAGGAAAAAATATCCGAATTTCAACCGAAGAAAGCAGATGTCTTATAAAAAAAGCGTAATTTACGAAATACTCGTATTTTGCAAAAGCTGGCAAAAAATAAGACAAATAATAAAAATGCTTCGTGAAATAACACTCAAACGAATGGAGAAATAAACTGCCGAGTAGGGCTGAGATTGTTTTCGCATCATTCACAAGACAGCAGCAAAAAGAGAGACTAAAAAGCAACCCGGAAGTTGTCACGACGCCTGCATGAAAGCACACATCAGCTTTAATACGTTATTTACTGAAGAGTGTGAAAAGGTTGCTGAAAGGTTTCTGTTACAAAGGATAGCATGAAAGGACGGGCAGCAATTAAACAGATGCCCTAATCGAAACTACACTGCAGAAGCGAGGCAGGTAAAATGATTAGATTAGATAGCTGGCAGTAGACGGACCAACAGTCCCATTCCTAGAGAGCTGCCGGGACCTACGCTCCGGCCCTCTATGAGCTATTGCCATCAAGTTAGTTTAACCCTGTCAGGGACGAGGCTGTGCAAACTCGCTACACAGCTTTTTTTCCCCGTAGGAATATAACAAAATAAAGAATATTTAGAGCAAAATAGTACAGCCTAGTAAATGAATGTAGGGTTAATGCTCACTATCAATACGACGCAGTGTTTCAGGGAAGGGAAAGGAAAGAGATATGTAGTACGTCAAAAAATGAGGGGAACTACGAACAGAACGTTGTATAAAGGAATGAGAAGGAGGGAAAGAAGAGGAAGAAAGGAAAGAAGATTGTCATTAGGAGTAAACAATGCGAACGCGACAGAGGGCTGTTCTGAAGGCCTTGCTAGAGCAAGGGTAACCTATTATGTCCAGCTAGGGTGTAACTCCCATAGAGATAGCGAATTAACTCTCTGTGTGACCTTTGGCTCCTGAAGGAACCGCGCATCCGAGCCGAAAGAATAAAAAAAAAATATAGCTAAATATACGAAGTATAGTCCGTAGCTTTTTTTTGCGCGCAAAATTTGGCTAGATACTAAAATATACGGAGTGATGTCCGTAGAGTTTTTACCGAGGGCGAAGCCCCGAAATGAACTCCGTAATATTCGAAGATTTGCGATACAGAAAACACTAGTGAAAATTTTCAGACTCAAGCCTGTGCAGTTAGTTTCTCAGTGCGATAAAGAGGAACTTCAATGTAGTTAGAGTTTTGTTTAAAGTTTCCAAGACAGATGAAGTACAGGTACACAATATTCGGAGGCAAATGCGCAAATTCTTTCGTCATTTAGTTATAACATGCAACAGAAGCAGCCACTTTGGGTCAGAAGAGCAGAAGCAAATGAAGCAAATACTGATCGTTGGTAGCACAACATTAACGGAAAATACACATCCTGTACTTATGATAGCTCCAATCTAGCTGGTAGTTTTTGATGCAGATAATTTTATATATATGAGTGTGAATAACCCGCTGTCTAAAAAATACAGAAAAGTAAATGTTATACGCAAGCAATATCAATATTAACGTTGATAAAAAAAAACGGTGCAATATACCTTAGAAACAATAAGCCAATAAAAGTAAGTGACGAGATTTCCGATTACTGCGAAATGTCAAAAAGAAATCTGTCACTGTAATATTATTTCCTTATAAAGAAAATGAACTAGGGTGCCTTAATATTCCCTATTACATTACACCAATAAGCAAACGGTGCTATAATATTGCCTAACACAGAACTATCAGCAACTAAACAGTGCTATACAATATAGAAAACAGTCATTTCCTGACAACAGTACGACGCAAACTAGATAATTATGAGCACGAAGATGATAACCACAGTAAATTAGTGCGGGAGAGAGTGCAAGATTAAGTAAAATAGTAATAAATCAATCCATAAATGAGGCCTAATAGGTATGCTGTAACTAGTTTTGTTATAGTTTCTACGACAGAAGAAAACAAATGCAAAGCTCGTCAAGGCATATAGGTGCCTTAACTAGAAGAATTAGCTACAATGCATTAGGATTTGCATTCTAACTATACCAGAAACGTCGCGTGGTTCTGGATAATGGCGACTAATTAATGGAACGTAGTTTCAGGGCTGAAAAATAAGTAAAATAAAAGTGCTCATTTGGGTTTTGATAACCGAAAAAACGTAGTAGTAATAGGTAAATTAAGTGCAACACACAATTAGCTGTTCTGGCACTATAGAACAATATTCACTAGTTTTCTAACTATAGGATGTTTCTTCATTAGAAGATTCAACTTAGCAGCAGCAGCAGCTGTTAAAGATTTAAATTGTGCGGATTAAGACAGATTCTAAATAAATTGCAAAAACTCAGAGGAGCAGTGAATTTCTGAGAAACAACTTAGGTCATTGAACAAATTGTTCAGAGAAGCAACGGTGTTAAACGAGCTAACATGATAAAAGAAAAACTTTCATTAAGGTGTGAAAATTGCATTCGTAATATAATTATCATTAACTAAAAGAACAGCAATCGTCGTTTACAGCACACAGACAAATGTTTAATGATTAATATGAAAACATTATTACAGCAACCGAAAAATTTTGGTCAGCTGCAAGATAACCAAAATTTTAAGGACGCATTAACTAAAATTTAAAACCTAGTTGATTTAGCAGGTTATAATTTGCAACTTTCGATTGATTGCAATGAAGTACATATTATTTAAGTAGTGACTGAACTACGATCAGGATGAAATGGCAATAATAAAGCGAATATTTGTATGTTTTATACAAAATCAGTACGGAAATTATTATCTATAATAGTTTCCGCTACGAGTATGTCATGAAAGGTAGGCGTATTATATTAGCGCTAGAAATAATACTCTTAAATCCAATGACAAACATAATAACACTCAAATGTATTAATTTATATTATTTCGCTCCCCGTAGACCGAAAAACTGAAATCCGTGGGTAAAGCAACTAACTTCATCGTAAAACTACCGAACTTGTGTAATTAAACCACAACTAAAAGTGTGACACGTGCACACTAGCTTATTATTAGCTTCATAGGACACTGTCTACACATTCATTCAGGAAATTAATTTGACTTATTATTATTTAACTTTTTCACCACCACTGATGCATTAATTCGACTTCTCTAAAACTAGCGTACATAGGTGTATCACGGTATTGTGGACAGTGAATCTAATGTTTACAACATCAGAACACATATGTGTGGTCAGTCTGGGGCATACTCTATACCAAAGACTTTCAAAATGCAATAGAGTTCTAAAACTTTTCAAGTGCACTAATATCGATAATGTACTAATCTAAGATTTGTTGCAGCTATTGTTAGCAAAATGCAATACTATGAGGTTTGTTTTATTGATATGCAAAGCTTTGGTTTCTAATATTACCTTAGCTGAAATGGTAATATTTTTATGAAGCATTGCCCATAAAATAAAAAAAATGGCTGTACTAGAATGCAACTATATCTAAAAGTCAACCCTAGGAATAACTATCACTACTTAGAAAATCATATGCAAGGTCAGCAAGTGCTGTGCAGCAAGAGTAACATCGTACGGGAGGAAGGGCACAGTTAGGGAGAATATTTAATGTAATGTCCCTTATGGGACCACTAGAAAGTGTCAAATGCACAGATAATATAATGCGGAGTAAGACGCAGTGCAGATGACGTATACTTACTTTGTGCAGCTGCAATGCAGTGACAACGAAACGAAAATTGATAGCTTTGACAGTGCAAGTAAGTGCGAGACCAAAATTGGGGCAGTTTGTAGGTGTGAAATATACGAGTAAAATATCAGAGTTTATTAGGAACATGGAAGAGTTTTCAGTGCCTGGCAAGAAGTTCTCAAGAAATTCATGTGCGTAGGTAAGAAGTAGGGTTCTATATACAGATCAAGAAGCTTTCTTTCAGTATTACTGAAAAAGAGACTGGATTCAATCTCTGTTTTAGCGAAATCAACTTCACTTAAAAAATTATTTTAAGAGGTAAACACCTCCAAAACTACTAAAACTAACATACTCGAATATGAACACGTTAGGTCTCGCGGTGTTAGAAAACTGAATTCAGAACTAAATTCAGTGAGACTTGAGGAAGGTGCTAGCAATGGCATAGCTGGTGCGAGATAAGTTAGGAGATTGATTTTCTCTATCACAAGCACTAATATTAATTAACCATTGACTGCAATACCACGTGTACTTTATCTCTTGCGTTGTCAATGGATCCCGTCTTCGTGGCTTCCCAAAAATCTAACATTGCTTCAATTTCAAGCATTGGGAAACATAGCTTGTTTCCGGAAATAAATTTGAATAACCAAAAATTTTTGTTAATATCTGTAAGCTGCGCTCAGTAGAAAATTCTTGAAACAATTCAATTACTTCAGTCTTGCAGTTGCGTCCAAAAGAACTTCTATTTTAATAAAATAAAGCTTTGTAATCAACCTTGAGTTGCACTCAGAACAGATTAATAATCCACCCTTAATTTCATAACTGTCTTCTAGTTACGCCTTTTTGGAAATATCTTTAAAGACGGAAGGCTCTACACTTATCTTTCAGTAGCGTTCAGAAAACAAAATCAGGAACCACTTCAAACTACGGTCAACATCAGTGGACGAGCAAAACCCACCAATAAATAAATAGGCAACGGGTACTCACTCTGAAGGCAGTCGGCGTTGAGGAGATCCTTGCATTTTTCGTGGCACTTGACACCACATTCGTTGCACCTGACGCCTTGTCTGGCGATGCCCCAAAGCAAACCTTCGCATTCGTAGCAATAGGTCGGAGATGTCGCAGTCCAAGGCGCAAAGTTATGAGGTGTTGTTGAGCTGATTGGATATATGAGGGCTTGCAGAGTCTTCTTGTAAACGTGCATTTTCTGCGCTTGGCAATCAAGTAAATTGGAACAGACGGGGTAAAGCGTGATGGTGTCCAATGCAAATTCCAGCAAATCAAGGACAGCAAAAACGAGGAGTGTCAAAGGCAGGAAAATGCCACTCAGACGAGAGCAGTCAATTACGTTTGATGTAACGAAAGAGAAAGTTATACGCGAGAAGAGACACGTTCAAGGCGACAGACAGAAGAGTGGGGATCACGATAAAAATAAAATGAGACAGACGCAGCGTAAAGCGTTGTTAAAATTATATAGCAGGAGTAAGTAAGAACGTTATCCATATATAGGAAGGTGGTACATAGCACGAAATGAAAAGTTTAGGTTTAAGCGTTGTTAAAATTATATAGCAGGAGTAAGCAAGAACGTTATGCATACACAGGAAGGTGGTACATAGCACAAAATGAAAAGTTTAGGTTTATGGCGAACGTCAGCAGGATAGAAATAGTTAAATATTTAATATCCAGTTTCACAATGTTCAATTAGTAACGTCATGGCCGTTGGAGTAAAGATGATATTACAGTTGATTGGGAAGATGGAATAACATTCACGGCCAAGATATAGATAGGTGAGCAATCAGGGAAAACCCGCCAAGTGAAGGAGAAAAGAGTAACGTAAACAAAATTCCAAGAAGAGAATTTGCGTGAATGAGAGAAGTTGGTTTCCAAGGTTGATGTGATGAAGTCCAATTTCCGCCGTAGGCATACGAAGCGCAGCAGGACAGGCATGGAGTGTCGGCGGAGGTCAGATGCCACAGTGTCAGTGGCGACAGACGAAAAGAAATAGACATTGTATTAGTTTCTTATAAGGATAAATGGCAAGGTATATTTCCTAGAATATATGGGGGGCCTATACTCGTATGATAACACCGTAAACATCACCGAAACAGTGAAAGTGATTTTTAAGCCGATTCTTTTTTGTTACTTGAATCATGAGTGTCATGATCGAATAGCAGAACTATTGACTTAACAGTTGCCGAAAATTAAATCACAATCGGCCGAATTTCGGATTCCTGTACGTCTAATGTTTATTGTAAGGGGCTAAAAATTTGTTCAATAAACTCAGAATTACTACAATAGCCTCAAACTGACACTTAGCGTTGCACTTCATTTAGCTCCATTTTCCAGTGAAGTTGGACAGTCACGGTATGTGCCTTCCGTTATACGTCATGCACACTGTATGTTATTTAAAAATACAGCAAATGAAAACCAGGCATAAGCGCTGGGGAACAAACTACCAAATCGCAGTCCACGAACATTTTTTACGAGTTAGAAGGAACGTGATATAGGACCTTGAAAGTTAAGCTCCAAAACAAACCTTCTTACTACAAGTTAGACATCTAAAAACAAGCCAACTCGATTCGAAGGTTAGAGCAGGCCCACAAAACTAAGGTTTCTGGTGAAATATGAAAGGTTAACAGAAGTACGGAAGATGAAAATAATCATACAGTGAATTTTTGTAGTAAGCTAGTAAAATTGCACCATCTTATCAGAACCATCATGGTGGATTTTGGGCCTCGCCAAAACATAGCATATTCTAAACTTAGATGTGACTGTTGCAATACTATTTAATTGAGTTCTTTGCCAGGATGATGTTTTTTGTTACTCCATATATGAACTGTAAATATTACGCAGGCAAATAATAAGGGATATAACCTATGCAAACACATTGTCCACGAAAAAATGAAATAATTTACGGCGAAAGCAGTAAAACTTTATTCCAGTGAAAAAATAAAGGAATGCCTGTTCTAAGTACAGAAAAGTACGAAAGACTGAGGGTGAAGTTTTCTTATAGCTCAGTACATTCGATTATCAATGAAACAAGGCACCTGAACAGGATTCAAATATGTATTTTTTTATGTAAATTATAAGTGAAAAATAAGGCGTTGTACAATCTATGCATATGTGTAGCAAGATTTACGCTTCTCGATCGTGCCTATTAGATATACACATTCGAAGATGTAAAAAGATGTGCTATTCGTACGAAGTGATGTTTATGTCAGGCACGGAAAGGTCAAGTAAGACGAATTAAATTGCGGATGTTAGGACCGTAGAATTTACAACTGTATTAGTTTCAGTTATGGAAGTGTATTGAGAAAATCTAGCTTTATAAAATTTATACGCTTTCTCACTTCATTAATGGAGTCTCAGTGAGAAATTATGCCAGAAGTGGCTGGTTTTGATGAGTATCAACCAAGTAATTACTCATAAACAACTGTAAAACCAGAAAATTAAGATGAAAAATATCAGTTCCACTCAGAGATTAGGCTTTTTTATTCCCATGTAAAAACATAATCCAAAGAGTGCTAGATCGACACCAGAGAACCCATGGACAGAGGACCTCAACACTTCGGCACAGGAAGTCAGGAAAGACGAAGAAGACAAAAATGAGGGCTATCAGCAAGAGTAAGGAAAAATGCAAAAAGAATCACGATGTCTTCAAAGAGGGGAAAGGTATCCTACGGAATCTTCCGGGGGGCGCGAAGCCCCGTAACGTTATCTAGAGCGATATATGTGCCTAAGTAATCTAACCCTACAGGCGGTTCAATAGTCCCACAAAGCAGACACTGGAAAAAGTGACTTTTAGCAGACCAACACGCTAATGTCGGAAGAGGCCGTGCAAAAGTTGTCTGAAAGAATCCACTTGGAAAACCTTCCAGTAGTTAAGATTAGTTTGGCTTTGACAGTGAGCGACGAAGATCCGTCAGAGGAAGCTTGAGAATATTTAATTAAGGCAAAAGAAATTGCCATATTGTGTTCGGTCACGAGGAAAACTGTTAATTTCGCGTTTAATTAGTTGAAGTACGTGTAGCACAAAAGTTATATGGCGCTGAAGTTAAAGACAGTCGAGCAGCGAGTCTATAATGCAAATTAAAACTGAAACTTATACATGAAGTTTTAGAAGTTAACTATGGTACCGTAAATAATTAATACCGCACTCAATTAGGGTTTACGTCATATATATAAAGTACTTGACAGGCAAACAATACGCGTGCTGATAATGAAAGTAATCATACTTTTGTACTCTATAAAAAATGCGAAACTCTAGCAGTGAAGAACTTTACTCTAGTGCATGTCGTGCATAAATACCGTATGGTTTATTTATTTATATATATTTTTTTCGCAACACGACTCGTAGACTAATAAAAATATATTTAGAAGATATTTTGGTTAGGGAATCATAAAACGTAGAACTTTAATGCACTTATTCTTAAAGTTCGTGAAAGACAATTCAAAGAAAGTACTGCAACGAATTAACGTAAATAGCCCTTGTAATATGTCAATTTTCCAGCAATTAATATTTAAAAATATAACAGCGAACATGAATTCCATCGTAAATAGCTGAAGCTGAAAATAGTGAAATGTTTGTAGCAACTTAGCAGGTAAAGTAAACTGGTCGGAGCGTGTGCCGCTAATTAAATACGAAGGAATTTAGACTATGTTATTTGAGGTTTAATATAGCAGTTGCTAACAAGAATTTAATTTTGTTTCAGAAACTACGCATACATTACTGATTTCTTAAAAATTTCGACACGAACGGTATCTCGAAACCCCACCTTGAGTTTTAGTAGTTGTTGGTAGCATTTAGAGTAGATAGTCTAAAGGCTTTGTCGGCTTCTGTTAACTTTAGAAATTCAGAGATAGAGTTGATCAATAGAACGTAGCGTGTATAAGCATCCGAAAAATAGACTCTTATAATTATAAAAAAGGTTTCATTTAGGAACTTTATCGTGGTGTAGAACTGAAAGCCTCATTTTTTATGGAAAAGGAAATATGAGAAAAACAATGGAAGAAAGAAAGTTGAAAAAAAAAACAAGACCTGGTACGCGGAAGAATTCAATCAAATTAATGCATGAATCAAGGCAAAAATATAGGCGTTTGCAATTGTTGTTGTCATGTTACAACAAGCAATTTAATTCCAAACGCACACTTTTACAATGACCAAATAATTTATCGAATTGTTCCCATACAAAGTAATCTGTTGATTTCATTTTACGTTACGGGAAAAAAATATTTTTCCACTGACACGGTAGCCCAAACACGGGTGTGACTCTACTCTTACACAGCCATTATCTGACTGCTTTTTTATTACCTAATAGCCAGGATTTATTTATCATTCTGTAATACGGCAATGGCAGCAATAAAAATTGTGCGCAGTACAAAAATATTTTTAATATCCTTAACGTCAGCTCGCATTTCACAGAAAAGCAATTAACGTTGAGAATAAATACAGAACCTCCTTCTGATTAAGCTCTGCAACAGTGAGCGCAGTAGGAGGCTGTGATAGCGACAACACATTTTACAGGAGTTGCGTATAATTGAGTCAGTATTTTTCTGTTTAATTAAAACAGCTCTACGGGCTCAAAGTTTCAATGGAACGATTAAGCAGTGAGCTTATACTAGCGAAATATATATAAGAGAACAGAAAGTTATATACTTCAAGCTTCCTACAGAACCACTAGCACTGGTAGTCGTCCCAGTGAATTGATAATTTTGCCTTCGAGAACATGATCTGTTTTAAACTTTCACTAAAACCACTGTGAAATGGAGAAATTAGATACACAAAGTATGAATGGCATTACACAACAAGGAAAGGTAAACTCACATCCTCTCTATATAATTTGTGATACACCGTGCGCTAAATATTATAAGTTTGCAATAGAATGAATGCAAGTACAGCCTTAGTATTACAAGAGCACCTTATAAGTATCAGTGACACAGAGAGTACACATATCTGGGTCACCACAATCACCATATTTCCTCATAACACAAAGCACACGTGCTACACATATTGAGGCCAGCTCATGTGTAGAACTCTGTAAATAGAAAGCTGGTATATAGCTCTAAGCTTTTAATTGAAATGTCAAAATGCGGGGAACGATGTTGGCAGAACTTCCTACACATTGCGCTCCAAAGAAATGTATGGCAAATTACTAAAAAAAACAGCAATTACGATGGAAGTTCATTCTCAAGGGTTATTTCAGAATCTTAAGAATAATTTCAATCGCAGTTTCCTTTGTGAGCAATGAAAGTTTAATCTCAAGGGTAATTTCAGCCATATATTTCTTGTGGCACTAGTAGAAGAATAGTTCTAAAGGGTAATTTCAACCAAATATTGCTTTGTGTGCAATAGATGTTTAATCTTAGGGGTAATTTTAGCCAGTTTTTCATTTGTGTGCAGGTTAAAGGGGATATAGACAAAAGTCGGGTTCAGGATGGGAGAGTATTTGCCAAATCATCAGCATATCAAGCAAGGAAGTAAATCTAAATGTTATACTAGGCTATTTTTACGTGAATTTTCTATGACCCGTCGCAAAGGTTAAGGAGGCAGTCGATGCAATAAGGAGAAGTAGGTCATGTTAAGGAAAACGTAAGAGAGTGATAAAATGATACATGGACTGTGCAGACACATGATTTCAATAACACTGGGAAGGTTAAGAAAAGTTAGTGATCATTCGCGATGCATGAAACGCAATGAAATAGGAAATGTGATTAAGATAACACTGAAAGGGTGAGGTGACGTGAAAGAAAGGTAACATATATATCATCAATAATGTATGAATAACAATGAAAAATAGGCACGTGCCTATACAGAGAGACGGGGAGAGTAAAAAGACGACAGAGAAAGAACAAGAGTTATTTATCATTCGTGATGCAGGAAACTCAATCAAACACGATTTTGTTAACGAAGATATTTACGAAATTAGTACGCAGAAATAACTTTGAGGGAAAGGCTCGCTCGCGAATACGACAGAGGGAAGACCCGTTAGTTGAATGACCCATTATTGAAGAGCCAACAATTCAGTTACAGAAACATGGTAGTTATCATTCGGGAGTATGCGTTATGCGAATGCCTTACGTGCGGTATCTGAACGAGTAATGTCAACGGTATTTGAACGCCTAAGGTGAGATTCGGACGAGTGCCAAAGGGAAGCTTATCCCCCAAATTTGAATTGTTACTGAACAGCTTCATTACCATTATGATATAAGTTAGTTTTAGTCTCCCTAGTCGCTGCAATGCTGTTCCGAAATAGAAAGAGAAAGGGATATTCAGTGGGTTGCGATAAACGTGGAACTGATACACGAAGGTGTTCCCACACAGTATCAACGAATGTGGAAACAGCAAGTCGGGAGCGAAAAGGACGACCAGGAACAAGGTGAGCAAGAGAGCACTCTAAGAGCACATACCTCCTCCAAGCAAGGCAACGATAACGAAGAATTCAAAGTGGTTCTGAAGTCATGATTTTCCTTGTATCAACAGTAAAATGTAATCATTTGTTCAAAATGATAAAATTAATAATTACTGTTTTTCTCGAAGATCCGTTCATAACTTTTTGAGTTATGCTGCTAACAAACGTTATGGCAAACATAAGTCAAACACAGAAACGGACCAACTTATCATCACCAACATTTAGTCATTTATGTCTTTTGGCATTACTAATAACTCCTGCAAATTTCAAAATGACCCATCCGTAACTTTTAGAGTTATTGTGCTAACAAGCATAAAATCAAACATAGCGACAAACAAACGAACGAACAAACAGATCATCCCCAAAATTTTTGTCATTTACTCTTCTCAGTATACTCAACAACTCATGTAAATGTCATGCATATCCGTCCATAACTTTTCGAGTTATGGCCTTTAAGCAAAAATAGGCAAATGAACAAACAAACAAACTGATGAACGGATTTTCACTAAAAGTTAATCATCTGTTACTCGTAACATGCCTCACAATCCCTGTAAATTCTGTAAAGATTCGTACATAATTTTTTGAGCCCCTAATCTTGGTGAAAAACAAAATAACAGACAAATAGACAGACAAACACGACAAAACATAACCTCCTTGGCGGAGGAAATAATATTACCAGGAGCATGAAAATAGGCTTGACTGTTTTTTTAATGGACTTGACTGTTTTTTTTTTTTTTACTCGAGCTGATTGAAGGAACGGATTAAATCTATGAAATAAGTTTTTCTTTCGGCCTTCGAGCAGGCAGAATTTTATAGATTCTAAGAAAATATCTGTAGTGACACTATTATAAAATTTGCATCGCAATTTGTATTCCTGTAGTACAACACCGTTTGATCTTCAGGTTCATGCATGTCAGAATGTCGAGGAAACTGAAGTATAGATGCTACAAAGCTACTTTCAAACTTGTTCAAGAATAACTTCAAAGCATCGAAATTTTGAAATAATTTAAAAATATTTTTACAGCGTCGACGTGTATCCTGGTAATGATTCATTAATGATTTGAGCAACAAGTCCCCACTGCAATAAAGATTCCAGTAACAAGAACCTTTTTCATTGAGTAATTAAGCAACATTGTGCCAGAGTAATCAGAATTCGAGAAAGATGGCACCGCTTTCATACGTATTTTAGTAATATGATGCCACAGTATCAAATATTCTAGTAAGAGGGCACTATGGTAGCAAGTATTCGAGAAACATCGTTCTATTGCTAGAAGTATCCCTATATCAAGATCCCCTGTTAACAATCAAGCAAGTAACAACCTACCCCCTGCAATGAGTAAAGTGCAGAAGCAAATGGGCCAACAGAGCAGATAAGATCAGCTTGGGGACGGAGCAGCTTAAGGAAGCCATTTGTACAAATAGTCCAAATGATGACATTAACGCTAAGCACTTCAATGGAATGACGACGGCATTAGTAAGGCTAATGAGTGTAATTGGTAGGTTCATTACAAGGCGGCGGCAGGGGAGAGAGAGCGGCAGTAAGAGGCTATGGCTGGTGTCACCGACGTAAAGTGATGCAATGCGATGATAAACTTATGTCCATACAATTGCACTAACGTAAAGTGATGCAATGCGATGATAAACTCGTGCCCATACCATTCTATTATAATTATGAGCTTGATGCTCTCTTCGCAGTGAATACAACATAATCTATGACGTTTATTAAAAACGAGTTCTAACTCTACCTTTAATAATGTTTTCACCTATTGTTGACCTCACGTACAGCTCGTTTATTTATAATTGAGAGTCTGGTGCTCACAACACCGCAGAGAATATTTTGTGATCTATGAAGCTTACTAAAGGAAAGTTTCTATCCTGCCGACGCTTTATCAATTACATAACGTCAGTGAAGTGCCAGTTCTACCGTAATCTTGTGTCTAGCGTTGCAAAATCACATGATGAAAGAAGGCAACTCAGTTCGGATTCAGGACGTATGTATCCTCCGCATTGTGAGGCTATGCAGAACCTCGTTACCCGCTTCGCTGAGATTTCCGCACGAATCCCATAGTCAACGACGGAACGATTCTTTTTACGTTACTTTCGGTTTCCCTCTGCCAAACTGTTGACGTCAGCACAGAGGGGGGATGATCTCGAGACTCGCAACATTATCTTCAAACATTGAGCACAAAAGAGGTCACAAAGATATGTCAGGTCCGTCATCGGGAGTGGACGTAATTCGGCAGTAACGAGGCGACAGTAAGAGATCGGGGAATGCTATAAGGAACCGGAGCAGAGCCGCTCTACAGTGAAAGTTGCAAGGGAGAAAGTAATACATTTGACAGAGAGGCGCATTGAGACGGGGTATAGAATTGGAATGAGCCAAGAGAACACTAGTAACGCATATAATTGTCATATTGGATATGTCACGCAAGAGACTATTGTTGGAAAATTATGAAGGACTGCGAAGAGAAAGTTCAATAATAGTGAGAGGCATTTCAAGGCTGACAGGTGATTATTAGTAAAGAATGAAACTACTATTATTAAAGTAGGTCATACCACGCAAGAAAATATTAGTCAAAACTTTACACGAGTAATCAAGTAATTGTGAAATTGAATGATTCATGAAAGAGGAACAAAAAAATGCCTGATGATTAGAAGAATGATGACGAAATGCAAGAAGCAATTGAAAATGCAAAAACTTGATAAAAATACAGATGATACGCGGGAAGCATGAAGTATTTACAGAATAAAATAGCAGAAGAAATTACGCAGAAATGCAAGATGAAATTCGAATACGAGCAGAGTTGATGAAGGAATAGCGATGAAATACAAGAAGCCATTTGAATATATGCGGAACTGAGGCAGGAGCAATGGTGCCTGTGCACTGCTAGGATGGAAGTGAATATGAGTTACGAGGTGTACTTAAAATTAATTAATACTAGCATACGAATTAGGATGATACAAAGGGGGAGGAAGGGAGACAGAGACGTTAGGTACGTGGCAGAAATTAAAAATAAATTAATAAATTTAGGCAAGATGCAGGGAAGAGAGTGCTGCGTAGAAACAGGATTAGATAGCTCTATCAGTACAGTGCATGACTGAGAGTGCAATGTGGTGCATAATACGCTTAATAGTGCACCAGTCTACAATATGCACAGTACATTATGTAAACTATACAGAGAACGAGACAAAGAGATGTCTCACCACGGCCTGGAGTGACAGAGAGCGGCAGAGAGTGGCAGAGTGAAGGTACAGACAGAATATATATAAAGGTCAGAGAACCTGGCATATCAAAAACTGCGCCAGCAGAGACGGAATACATTGCGTGAAGAGGCAGACAGGTTTAGTAAGTCTAATAGTGGAGAATAACTGGTGAGGAATATACCAGAGATCGAATCTAGTAAGTCTAACGGATGACAACACTCGGTGAAAAAATTACAAAAGAGTAAGTACAGTATTGGTATGTCTAACCGTGAAGAACGAACTAAGTGGAGTCATTGGTGAGGAATATAACAAGAGATCAAGTCTAGTAAGTACAACCGTGACATGAAATAATTGGAGCAATTGGTGAGGAGTATGCAAGAGAATAACTTAAGCATGGGCATACCTAAGAGAAATAAGTATACTGGAATATTGGAGGGCAATTGGGCAAATGCAGTAGCCCGGTAAATTCTGCAATACGAATGAATTTGATTTTTACTAGTAATAGTTTGCAAAATCGGGTGAAAATTTCCCTCCAATTAGTAAAGACTGAATAAGATATGGAGTCTAGTATCAGTAACTTTAACTGTAAAGAATAAAAAAATTGGAATGACTGGCGTGGTACAATACAGATCAATGAAAACGCTACAAAATGCAAGTAAGGAAAAAATAATTAAACAAAATATGCTAATTAACAGCTCGAACTCAGGGCAGAAAAGTAATTGGGCATTTGATAATTAGCAAGGAATGAGAAAAAACTAAATGACCACAGGAGAAAATTCAAGAAATTATCGGAGAGATGATTAATTGTTAGGAATATTAATTAATTTGTTATTGGAACGTTGGGAAGTTGTACATGTTTTCAATAACACTCATTCAAGCTTAAAAACATACGTTTACAGTCTGAGAGTTTAAAAACTTCAATTATACCATTACATTTTTAAGAAATTAGTAAGAATATTGAAAAAATCAAGTAGCCGGAATATGAAAAAAAAACTAAAATTACAGTAGAGAGTTGAATAATAGCATAATCAATGCGTACAACAATGAAACTGCCTCAGAATAATCGTTGGATGTAATAAAAGTGTATAATCTGTATATGCAAAAACGGGAGACGGGTGACTTCTCCGACCAACCAAGGAGATTAGCAAAGTTGCTCCCATATCCAATTTAATTGTTCGAAGATAACATGGGACGAATAATAATTCTGACAAGCCAAAAATGACGAAAATTATTCTGATAGGCTGCCATCCCAATTACATAATATGTAAATATAAGAATAGCAGATGGGTGACAACTCTGACAAAGCAAGACGTTAAAATAATAATAATAAAAAATTTCTAGTCGCCAATACACTAAATAAATGTGAAAATCAACAAAATAGGAAGGGTGATAAATCCGGTAAATAAAATAGAATATTAATCCTTCAATGCATCGTTTTTATTTGGCCTTTCCCGTGAGAACACTACTTTAGTAGTTGCCAGATATGATGCTCTTGCACTGAAGGTCTAAAAACAATTAATAAATTTGTCACTAAACTAGTAATCATTAGTTTGTGATGGATTCAGAATAGGATGAAATAGAAAACTGTAATTATAGAAAATGATTGTAGGAGTGATGTGTAAAGTGCAATGCACACGCAAACAGGATCTGTGCAATATCCCTAATTGTAGGGCTAGATGATCATGACTACAGAATAGGTCAAGGGTCGCGAACTCCTGCCTAACATGCAACACCACGTTTCCCACTGATCTGAAAAAGTTGTTTCATTTGAAAATACAGTAATTTCAGCGGTAAACATGATGTTGCACGTTCTTGGGGAAATGAACAGGAGCTAGCAAGACTGGAGTTCGCCATCGCCAAACCCCAGAAATAAAGGACGGTTAATCTATACTGTGAGTCTGGACGAAAAAACAATAGTGAACCCTGAAAATGATATACAGGTACCTCGCGTTATAGGTCACCTCATTTTCGGCAGTTTTGTTCCAGTTAAGTTCAAAATATTTACTTCCAGGTCTTCAATATTGGCGGGTATTCGTGATTAGGATTACTTATCTCGGATAGCTGGAAGTAGAAATATTTAACCTACAGAAAAGACAGCTGCAGAAGACGAGATGACCTAAGACGATGAATTTCTGATATCGGCTATGTAGAGAGACGGAATGCACAGCCAGTTAACTCTCCACGCACGGAATTATTTCACAAGTTAACCTATAACCATCATTTTAAAGTCTAGTTTGCAGTAGGCATAGCGGAGTCAGATACATCTGCTACTGAGGACACTGAACACATCACTGAAAAAACTGCCGAATTTTTAGGTCAGTGGAACAAGCTAGAGTCAATTATTCCACCGAGGGGCTCGTAGCTCTAATTTTTTTTTCATAGAATAGACGAGAATAGATGAAAATTTTAGAAGTTTGCAGAAACATTGACGCGGTTTCATTGTAGACATTCGTCGGAAAAGGTAAAACTAGAATTAGCTCCGCAGACCTATGTTGAATCTTTCTCGCAATTAAACCAACTCCAAAACATTAGAACGTTATTTTCAGTGACAGGGTTCAGATCGATACTAAAATTTCATGAGTGAAATCTTCTCAGTTGAGGTACACTGACAGGCAGTGACCGAGACCCGACTAAGGTCAAATGCCAAAGATGAAATTACGCACTTTTGATAATGTTGAACATTTGTGAAGGAATTGAATTTTAAAGTGATAAATACTTTACACGAGGCATGTTAACTGGGTATACCATTTCGTCTTCTAAGTATGCAATTTCGTGCATAAATTCCTGTAGAGACAGTAAGGGTGGAATTACTTCAAAGAATTATGGTAACTGCTACGTTATTAATGTCAAGGCAAAAACATTCCAGCAAAATTTCTAGGTAGAAAATGCCTTCTGCAAAGAGAGGATACTCCAACCGCTACTAAAGTAAAAGTTGCTGTAATAACTGGGTAAAGAAAATAATATGAAGGGAAATTGGCATGATGAAAAGCATAAAAACTTTAAACGTAGACGTAGATATATATATGTATATACAAAGACTTGATTAAATACATTATGCATTATATGAGGGACAATTGTCAATTAACGAATAAGGTTATACATAAAGTATGGACTGGACAGACTCCTTAATGACACAATTGATAACTTTCATCTAAGTTTAAGTTTGAGTAGAGAGCAGAAACCAACTAAATAGGAAGGATAGCTAGCACGATTACACAATAAGTGAACAGAAGAAATTAGTATTTAATTTTGTTCCAGTTCACGTACTATATTTACGGACTGGTTAGAGTGCCCGATAAAACATGAAGCGCTTTTTTTTTCTTCTTCCAACCGGGTATAAGTTCGGTGTAGAAATTAGGGTTTAGCTATGTAGGCAGAATACATTACACGATAACATAGTAAATGGATTTCATTTGTGTTTCAACTTATGTTCAAAGTAGAACTGGAGAGACTTATTGATCAAGGTAATAACCGTAAGTGCATTTCATCCGGGTTCAAATTCATTTACAGCGTACAGACTATAAAATTTGTGAAATTTCTCTCTTTTGTGAAATTTTTTCTGCAAAACGAAGGCTGAAATGCTGGAAGAAACAGGTAGGATTTTACTCGAAAATGCCGTTGAGGAAAAGGTTTAAATGTAAGTGTGTTTACACAAGTTTTTCACAGCGTAAAAAATACGAGAATAATCTTGAGAAAAATTGATGGAGGAAAAATTTCCCAGCAGTAATTGTTAGTTTCGATAATAGCTATAACAAAAAAAAAAAAAAAATAAGAGTGTATCTCAAAATGCTTCCCCCTCAAGGGAAACGTGTTGCCGAAGTAGACAGTATTTAATACATTTCGTGGTTGGAGAAATAATAGCAGGTACTTTGGGTTGTAATATTGAAGTGCAGCAAGGAACACTCGGGTGGCAAAGAGGGTAATGGTAACGCACTTACAAATGTGACCACAGAACAATGCGCTGCTATTTAACAAAGACACAATAAGTGTCAGAATAAAAGGGTAAAGGAACATGAAGACGCGCTTGTAAAATAAAATACGGAGTTGACAATTTAAGCATGCCAGTACCTGGATGATGGGATGTAAGAACAAAGGATAACAACTCGCTTACGGAAATTCAAAAAAGCAAAAACCAACTACACTTTTTGCTTCTATATATAACTGAGCTATCGAAAGTATGCACTAAGGTGAACAGGGAAAGACCCTGAAATCTGAGTAGTACACTGCAGCTACATATATCATGTACTGTATAAGATTAAATTGCGGCACTCACCAGTTCTTCGTCGTTGAGGGACGCTCGAGGTACAGCGGAAGGAAGACCAGCGTTCCGTTTGGTGGCGGCCATAGTCTGATGGGAAATTAGCATAATTGTTATTATTATATCAATAATGTTTATAAAGAGTTGATAACAAATAACAACAATTTTAATATCAACTTTCTGGCTATTAGGATGCTCTGAGTTAAAGAGTGCATTGACACCACGAAATGAAAAGTTGTAAGCAACTTAAAAAAGGGAAGCATTGAACGATTAGGAACATGCAAATAGATAAGTTATCGTTGTTTTAGTGTTAAGGTTATTACAAAAGACATGAGCAACGAGTGGAATTTAAAATGAAAACAATAGATTTTTTTCGTCTTATTTGCTCCTTAGCCTGCTGTTAGGGTTTTAAGAAAGAAAAAAATTAAATGTGCCTCAAAAAACAACTTAGCTGCCAGATATAGGAGCAATAGTAAAACATGAAAAAAACGATTAAATTTCTCTAACTTTAAGTTCAAATAATATGCATGCATTACGTAGATTATCCAATAATACACATGTGTTTCTTTCTTGAAGAAATATTTGAAGGATAATTGCCGACTTTTTTGCAAAAAAGCTTCATAAAAAAGAGAGTACCCTAGTAATATCCGGTAAGCTTGGTAGTGTTGACTAATAGTGCTGACATAAAATTAATATGAATTTTATGTTATGTCGTAAACTTGAAAAAAGATTCATCAAATGGAATTTGAATGAGACCCGTAGGACATGGACTGAAAAAGTAACTATAGGATGGCATGCTATGAGGGTAGAGATAAAAAAAAAGTCATATGATTTCAAACCATTGGGATATAGAAAAAATCATATAATGCAATAAAGTAGAATGTGAATGATGGCGTTTTGATTGAGGAGCGTTACGTGTGAAAAGGACTTCTCTAGTAAACAATTCTGTTCTTGTCACTATTTGTATGTACTGCTACGTAAGAATGACTTGTATGGTATATTATTAGTATTATCATATACGCAGCTTATGACTCCGAAGACAACAGTGATTCAAGATAGGAAAAAAGGAGGGGACCAGTAGCATGTCAAGACAGAACGAAAATCTACGCAGCACGCAGGATCACCGCGCATGAGACAGTAACTGGGCAAAAATAGAAAAAAAACACAAACCAAAAAGATGTTGGAAGAAAATATTTAAAAGCAAACTAGCTCTTTAGGAGAAGAATTCCTGAAAGTTTAGCTAAGGATAAGGCCATCTTTGCATGGGGCCCTTTGGAAATCTGACTTACAGCCCGAATCACAGTACAACATCACGCTACATGAGTCTGACAGGCACTGCGCCGAACACACATTACTAGCTAGATCCTCGGGCTTGGAGGCACACCACATTGCCATGTATGTATATATCACCGCTTTCACTCGGCAATAACTGGAGGTAATGAACAAACCTTAAGTACTTACTAAACCCTCTGGCCTACGGGACATCCTATGCCTCATGAAGGCTTATAATAATCTAGCTCATAGCTAGGCTACTTAACAGTGGCCAACTTTGTGGAGGGCTTTTCAGTTTGAAGTGGCTTACATCCGCCTAACCACAGACGATATTTGATACATTTACCACTCGTCCAATATTCAAACACCGCCATAGACAAGGCCGCCCATTCACCTCCAATGCTCGTAACACTCAAAGATATCGATAAAGTAGTTGGTCTCGAGAGGCATAACGGTGGCGTAAAGACTTGAGCAGGTCGTAAATAACGAAAGTTTTTCAATGTCAGCAAGAGACTGCCACAAGGATGTGCAGCAACCTCAGTTATGACTGACTTAATAAAGAGATAGTGCAATTGTACGGTTACCGTTTATTATGTGAATGACTGTCTAGTCGAGGGCAAATCTGACAAGTGCAAGAAACCTCGTCAAATTCAGTGCAGTTAGTTTTAGGTGCTTCATTAAGAAGGTTTCAGATATTTTCAATCAGCATTTTACTTTACTTTGCCGTATCTCCAAAGTTCTAAAAATTTATTTCCGGCCAGCGCTACCTTTACGAGGAAATATTCAAAGCATGCTTAACAAAGATAACGTTTAGGCCCTAAATAGCTGTCACCCTCAGGCGTACATAAAATAATGATCAAGAGAGATGTGGATATACAAACGTTGCAAGTAATTCGCAGTGAAAAGTTCACACTGAAATTACTGTGGTATTAACATGGGAAATTTGAGCGGTCAGTAGCAGAGCCGTTGCAGACTTGAATGCGTTTTCTCAACCGATGATAGCGAAACAAAAGTGATGATGTATTGGCGATGGTATGGTGTGTGTCCGACCTCTGCGCCAAGTAAGTAGAGGGATCAGTACATTTCAGAGGGTCTTCGCATCAAGTTGTGCTATGCTGTTGGCTCTGAATTTCTGCGAACACCTTTTCTTTGGCTGATCGCTAAGTCCTCATGGAAGTATTGCAAGGGAAAAATTTATTTACTCAACGACAACTAGGCCATCGGTTTCCTAACCTGAAGGTAAAAGAACAGTCAACTTTGACAGCACCCTCCACTGGGAAACCCACACGCACTGGTTTGTGCTGCAGATATAGGCTGACTGGCCTCAGAGGATTAACTACAACTGCAGCCGACTATGAGCCACTAAGAATTCTGGCGCTGTAGCAGGAGGTTCAGCGACCCGCAATCCCTTACCCTCCCATTCCTGGGAAGGTAAGTGTCCCCTCGTCACTGTGTATACCAAGCAAGCTTGCAGCCTCAGCACGCCGGGTACCACAAAGGCCGCACGGCTGGCTCGTCGCTCGATCTTGGCTCCTTCAGTGCACCAGTCAAGCACGAACTGATGATTTCTGAAGAACCTCTTAGCGGAAGCATAGATACTAAATTTCAGTTTTTTCCCTCAGCAAAGCTTTATTTACTCTGAGCTCGGGAATTGCAAGTACAGTAGAGGGCAAAGAATGAAAGAGAAAGATGATCTTGAGAGCGGAACCACAAAAAAAAAAACAATGAAAGCGAGGGCTTCGTTAAAGTAATTATTTACGACCGTCATTCCGCAACGGCAGGAGCCACTACTAGTTACCAATATAATTTATTTAAAATTACCAAACGCACAATTACGTTCACACTTCGGGTTATATAGCAATTTAACCGCCTTGGTAGCGTCGACAAGATACCATTGCGTCTTTAATGATTTTTATGAATATTTCGTACGGGTTCACATACGAGGAGACAGCTTATTTATATTTGCTTGCTTCAATGAAGGGTTTCATACCGATGTGACGTTTTGCTCATAGAAAAATTTTCAAGAAAGCAATTGATTCTGATTGATTCTCGGAGTTAAGCGGTAACGTTCTCTTTGCCAACAATGATAGACAGTCTGTAGGTGCAGTAGAGATGCCACGAGGTAACTTTAGTAGTAAATGAATAAATAAAACAAATAATAATGTTAGAAGATGCGTTCTCATGCGAGTATGAGATGAAGGTGGCGATGCGAATCCGCTTGGAGATCACGAGGACAAACCTGGAAAACTTTGAATTTTCTACACTGAATGATGAAATGATGGGTAACAGGCCTGTTACCTGAGATAAATTTCTACTTTTAAACTATTGTAGTGAACGACGAAATGATGAACAAGAGGTTTGTACGAAATGTTCCTATTGCATGCATAATTCATGCAAAAATGATATACATGGCACAAGATAATCAGATAGCACAGATCAAACATTGGAAGTCTAGAAACGAAAAGCTTCAGCCAATAAAATCGTGCAGACCCCAAAGAATAAGAGCTGACAGCCAGCATACAAAATGAACGCAGAGATTATAGAACAAGCAATATAATAGCAATCTGACAATGGTATTGCATACAAATATATGACAGACATTTTGGCAAGCGATATAGTAATAAAGAAACGCGTACAAAAAAGTAAGAAATACTGTCGACTAAAAACCTGATGGTGTCGTATACTTCCGTGTAATGAACAAAAGAACCTCTCATCGTCAAACGGTAAGCTTGTATTTACCATTAATTAAGGAGGTAAATATTAATAGAAGTTGAGTCAAGTCTACCTTTAAAAATATATAAACAAATTTACCGCTATAAAGATATCCGTGCGTGTACGGCGACAGTTTCATGTTTCGCTGATAAAGGGTGACTGCTTAAAAATCCCACTCAAAGCATAAGGAGTAAAACCAATGGCGTATACAAAAAATTTTGAGAAACGTTTTTGATTAGATAGAATCCACCATCAGTACAAAAAAAAAGAAAGAAATTCGTTTAGTTACGACTATGATTTTACCGTTTATACTTAAGAGTGCAATTTCATGTCGTGTAGAACGGTAATTAGGGCGGCAACGATTGGGACAGTTCCGTTGAGATAAGCTATCGCATTGGCCTTAACTTGTCTGAAGATTCAGTGATGAGCGTTGGTTTCGTTACTCTGGTTCACGTTTAATGTGTTTATTATAAATCAGTTACCCTATAGACGGCTTACAATTTAGTCTTGATCTGTAAATGCAATAAGCGTAAGAATAACACCTGAAATTCGATTCAAGCAGCGAAATCAACGCTTGTGGAGGAAATTCTGGAAAAGTTGAAGTTAATAAGATTAGCTCAAGTCGATGGATTTGTTCCAATTAAAGCAGTCTTTAATTTACGATAGCTACGCATAACCCTCACAATTAAGAAGGCCTCTACATTGAAGACGAGCGCCAAGAAGGCTCTCAAAAGCTCAACTAAAACAAGTGTCGCTCAACAAAGTTCAAATTAAATAGGAGACGGCAATGTGACTGACAGTGCAGAGGCACTTAATCGATATCGGTCCTAACGTACGATACCTATCGCGATACGCCACGATATTTTCTCCGTTTCTGGTTTGGATCACAAGTGTTTAAACACTCATGAGTTTGTAATGTAGGCTCCAAAATACAGCGAAACCTTTATGCACTCACAGTACGAGGTTCTTTCTACAACGACGAATATTAATTAGCTAAAGAGTGGCAACTAATATTGCTAAATTTCATTTCGGATCGTGAAATTTTACTTACGGCATCGCACACAACACAAAGCGAACAATTTTTGAGCACTTTAACTTCCATGAAAAATCCTACAAATTTTCGAGAAATGCGCCTCACCGCGGTGCAAAATAAGTTTTTTTACACGTTCTCACTTTTTTGGACGATCACATTTGAAATCAACCTGGAGGGCGAGAGAAACTTGGTTTGGCTAAAAATATACGTTTGACTTTTCAATCATTTTTTACTTGCAAATGCTAATTATAGCAGACATTCATCTCCGCGCTCTTACGGTACATAGTCATACAGTACATCTGACATCATGGCGTGAGGGAAGCGAGATCACAGCGAGACTGATTTCGTTTGAAGTGCCTTATTGCAAATGTTAAACCGAACATGACTTTCGACAAATCCAAGCAGGTCTGTGATTAGAACATTGAAATGTCTGCCGAAGTCCCACAGGAACTTCACACCAAGTTATACGCAGATATCAATAAAACTTTAATTGAGGTCTATAAGAAAATAGTGCTAATATTTATGCCTTGTAAAGCAAAGTTATAATAGTTTTGGTTTTTGCTGTGCCATGATATTTAGCATCTTCGTTATGAATCTAAAAGCTCTGTCAAACATGCATTACTTTCCTTTTACTGCCAGAATAATCCCTTGTTAAACCACGCTAGAATTTTCGCGGTCTCAGAAGTTGAAATTATTGATTGCGCTACAGCTTCGACGTAAAGATGAAAGCTGTTCAAAATAAAATAATGTTAACGAGATCTCCGCAATAAAAAGGCTAAAGTCTTAAAAAAATAATAGTATAGTTTTGACAATAGCATTGTACTAAAGCTAAATTTCCTCTTCTAACGATAATAGCTTGAGTAATATGTTCGTTATAAAAACTAGAAGCTCGTCTAACTCTATCACTTGTACTTCACTATAAGCCAATGAAACGAATGGGAGTTGGGGAAGGCTTCAAAGCTACAACGATATACGAAAAAAAGTAAATGCAATGGGTAAATGAATTTAAATCAACTTCAAATCTAGAAGCTCATACTCTATGTGCTATAAACTGGACTCTTGAAAAAGTTTGGTCTCTAAGCGCACTGAAGAAGTTGGGAATTTATGAATCATTTCTTCTTAAGCACAAAATGACTAACGACACTAAAAAGTTAAGATTGTTGCGTCCACTGCAGTAAAATTATTAGCCCTTCAATGCACGAAGTATCGCACTTGACGCGTACATCACAATGTTATTCGTACGGAATAGGCAAAATTAAGTTTTCCTACCTTCGTATATTTTCCATGACCAATCAAGACAGTATTTGATGACCAGGTAATACAAATTTGATATGTATTAAATTAATAACTTTTGCAATATTAATCAACAAAACAGTACTTAGTTTCGGTATGAGAATATAATAATTATTGATTGCAAAAGGCTCTCCCGCCAGTTGGTATTTGTAAAGTTAATTTATACATATAAAGATTAATCGAATAATCTCTTAATCTAGTTATTGGACCAATTTTCTAAGAAGTATAAACATCTGTGAAACAATAGATTGAAGCCCGTGAGCGTTAGAGAATTAACGCATTTTAATTTCATATATTTCTTGTTTGCTTTATTAATGAATAACATTATTCGGTACTTGCTACAAATGGTACATCGTGCATTGAAGGGTGGGGACTCAACGGAGCCAGCAGCTCACTAAGTAAATACTTAATATTAAACAAAGGGCTCAGTGCCTGTCATGCTGCTGGTACCTTGGCGTCCTTGGAGATAGCGGGAGGCAGATAGCGACATCAGCCATCGGTATTACATTGAAGGGATCTAAACCTAAAGATCAAATGAACTCCGCGTACCGCGGGGGTAACACTGCTTTAAACACCCTCTTTGGTATACAGCATTAAGCTTAAAATGACACATCAAATATATTTCATCAGGGCATTTACACTTCTGTTCTAGAGTTTGCTAATTGCGTTAAATTATACGCTTGTGATCGAAAATAGTAGTGGAGCACAGTATGCACTTTACTTGTAACTGCTTGCAAGATACGAAACTATTTTAGTTTCCATCTTTACTAATTTGCCTGGTCTACGACCTCGATTGTCTTATTATTGTCACTGGGCGTTGATCAAAGTCTTAAAGCCTCTTTACCGAGAGTTGCCCTCAGATCGACAACCCAACATGTTCGTAAGGTAGAACGGCACTGTGTACTCAGGCAGGTGACATACTATACACCGATGGCAACAATTATTATTCGTATTAAAGCTACATGCCCTGGCCTCCCCCGGTAGATAATGAAACAAAATTAAGTTTCATGCAACACCAGCGAGCCCGAAACGCTGCTAAGAAAAATCTATCGAAAAACAGCAGCAGATCCACAGCCGAATGAGAATCCCGGAAACGAATTCCAAGCCTTACAATTTTTTTTAGCTGTTTCACAAAGCAAGCGCAATCTCTCTTTAACATTGACGTAAGTCAGTTGGAATTTTATTGTGTAGCAAGTGTTGAAAATTTATACCTGTAAATGTAATTAATAATTGTATTTTCCCAGCTCTCGTGATCAAGAAATGGCCTCTAACATTGCGGCCAGTGAGCAGAATACTCCATCAAGTTTTCACTTACACTATAAAATAAATTGCGCTTGAACTCTAGAACAAGAACAAGAGCTTCAATTATAGTACGAATACCATTGTATTACAGTATGTGTATCTTCTATGGATGACAATGGCTACAGATATTTAAAGGGATGATCAAGAGAGCATTTAATTTTCGATTTAAGACAATACAAATTTACGACGAATTTCATGGGCATGTTTTTAGGCCTATACTTTCGACGTAACCTGAATGGTTCATTGAGAGGAATTCATACAAAACGTCGACTGTGAGGTGCCCGTCGTGATTATATATTTCCTAGCTTTCTACAACAGCTTCAGAGACAAGTAGGTTTGTCTGTGCGGCAAGCGACACAAGCAAAAACAACTTTTGCTTCAAAAGAAGGAACTTTCAATATTTTATACACGACCGAAGAGGAAGCCACTTTAATAACTCGACATTACACAGCAACATCGCGGAAATGAGCAGTCAATTACAAAAGGATCAATGCGAGCTGTGCTCAATGATTCAGGTCGGCAGAACCGACGAGCTCCCTCAAAACTGCCCTAATTGGAACTCTTGTTGCCGCTCCAGGTCAGAGGGAAATAAAAAGCCTCAATTAGGACGGTGCAGGAACATTGATTATTTGCTGCAGCGCTCGGTAGCTATTGCAGCACTCAGTTCGGAGCCAAAGGGTTAGGAGTGATGCTCACGGCAGATATGACTGACCATCGAGTGGGAACTACTAGAGAAAGTACAGTCTATGCACCCAAATAAAGTTCCATAGCAGTATGTACAGGACAAATGAAATTATTGTAGGGTGATTCACTGCATCAGTATCCTGTGAAAAATTTTTCCCTCAAAACGAGTTTGTTTTTTTGCAATTGGAGCATAGTTTAGTTCATCATTTTACAGAAGAAACGAATAGCTTGCAGTTCAAGTAACACATTAGATACTCAAACGTGGCCAATTTGGTATAGGAGAATCTGAATAAAATGTAATTTATTAGAGAATTGGTGTTTGGTCATCGTGTGCTCAAAAGGCGGTGGGTTTGCCTGCACGTCATAAACTGACCGACGTGTAAACCTCAATGAACCATTGTCGCATTGGCCGATATTATACGTCAAGGCTTATTAAGCCACAGGCCTTAGTCAATATTGCGTGTTCGCGTCGGTTGCGTCGTAACAACAGCCACATTACGTCACTAAATAATGGCGATGTACGAAGCAGTCGAATAGCTAGGGGTGCCAATTTGATTACCGGCCAATAACACTCTGGCTAATTTAATTCACTGCAAGCCATGAGAGAAAAGTCATGACCGAAAATGTAGTCGAAATGTTCAATATAGGATTCAAGTTGGGAGGCGAGCACAAAACACCTACAATGCGTGTTGAGCAATGATAGCCTAGGCAAATCTTTACTACTACAATATTATTTTTATTTGTAGCTTAAACCTCTTTACTTTCATTTTCATGGAGTCATGTTGATACTACATAGCTCGCAAGCAGAGTGGGTTATGGCATCATTGCCGTAGAGATTAGCATACGATTTGGAACGAAGCGCTAGCAGAGAATATTAATAGAATAACTCACATTCATGCAGTGGGCCAAGCTTCGTTTCTTTACAGACATCACGATAGAGGCCATTTGACACTTCCATGCAAAGGAAATAATGAAAACCACCAACGAGAAATTCCAGATAAAAGTGCGGTAGAAAAAGACAAGGTTGTGCAGCAGAGAGAAAAAGTCGTGCTATAAAACATGCAAGTTTGAAAACTTTGAGAGAAAATAAAAAATAATAAAAATCCATAACTTTTAACGGCGTGACATAAGTTTTGGAAACTTAAAACTTTCACATTTATTTTAAGTAAAACATTTTGATGGCGTTTAAATGAACGTCCTTTTTTGGACACGAGATGAATGAAAAAAAAAAAAAAAAATCATTCGTCTTGGGGAAAAAAAAGTTTCCAGATGTGCCTTAATAATAATGAGCTAATCGCAATATATATTTGCTTAAAACCTGTGAAAACGACCGAACTCATACCTTGAGAACCTGAGGCAGCGAGACGAAGAGAAAGAGACAGAACGGTTAGCACTAGAAGAAATTAGACACCGAATGTTTTTTTCTGCTTACATACATGCCTTAGTGCTACTGTTCAGAACAAATACACTTACTGACAGACAGAACTCATATCAAGACATGCCTACATGTGATAACATGATGAACAGATATTTTCTGCGGGGAAGCTACCAGTCGGATCAAATACCTACATATATGTACCTTACACCAGGAGTTCTTAACCGATTGTATTCTTTCTCATCAAAGGTACAATTAATGATGGGGGTAGAGTTATGAATTTGTTAGCATAGTTAGAAGTTATACTGAGCACTGAAAAATGGAACGGTAGGAGTATATGACAATGATGGACAATCTAATGGTAGGCCTGGATGTAACAGAAGGTTAAGAATCCCTGGCCTTTCAAGTCTGTAGCACAGACTTAGTCCCGCCAAAAGAGTTACAGCTGAAGTACATTTACTTATAAATGTTATATGTGCCATTATAGTTAAGCTGTAATACACAACGAATGTATTTTCAGTGCATTGTTTTTTGAAGGGTGAGTATAGGCACGGCCGCTAAGAGTGAGATTAGTATTTCAAAATGATTAAAACTTCATCAAATCGTTTTTTTAAACAAAACATACAAACTTTAAAGACATAGTAATTTAATTTAATATGCGCGATACACTAGAAATAGTTCACTAAAGAGAAACTGGCTCTGAAAGCTTTACATGATGGATTCTTTACACAGTGATATATACTTATATATATATATATATGCCGATGGATATTTGAATGTTTCTCGTCCCGTCAACACCTGGTATTATCCAGACAGGGGGCTCATCCGTCCGTCCTTGTGTTTTAATAGAAGAAATACATAGTCGGGTGTGTCTATGACGACCAAGTGGTAGAGTGGTGGCGTGGTAATCTCTAGTCCCAGATTGAGTCTCTGACTCGACTCTTTGTATTTTTATGTTTGCATATATGCATATGTGTGTGCCTATACACCTTTTACCGGAAGTCAGTCCAAAACACCTCCCTGACAGGAAACCCTCCAAATATTTTTACAAAATGACATGAGTCTGACTTGATGAAATCTTTAAGTAATCTTACCACTTGAAAATTTCAGCCCGTTACGAGACAAGCGACCTACAAGAATGTTACTTTTGATTGATGTTTATTGGCTAAATGTAAAATCTATAGATGAAACTAAAAACAGTTGGAGCTCAGCTAGACGAAACTGAATCTACATAGGCCGATCGGGCTAACGTTTTTTTTATTAGCTATATTTAAAATTTTTACACTACTACGTACACAGATTCGAGATAATCTGTGTTTGTTGGGTTTTAGCTTTTCATAATATGCACTTTAACATGGTTCTTTGGGCCCAGCACTTAGTCATAGTTCATTCCCAGGTAATTTGCTTAACAATTACGCATTGCACATGATACACGACCGTCACGAACGAATAATACTGGGCATCAGGAAAAAAAAAAACTGGAAGGACCAGTATTGATGTGGCATCTCGAGTTCAGAATGGGTTTGTCTTATTCTACTTTTACGCACTAATCTGTTTGATTTACTGGCAATTGAATTCTTCATTACGGTGATGTTGCCATTATACTTATACCATATCTGTAAAACTATTTTTAAAATCTCAACACCTGGTATTAAAAAAAACTTTAGTCTGCAGTCCAACGAGCCATGAAAAATATCACGACGCCCCACCTTGGGACAATGTCTCTGACCTAAAAATATCCCGGGCCAACTGAAGAGATAACTTTGCAGCGCAGAGTTAAGAGGCAAGAGATGAAGGGTCCAAAATCTGTTAACTTACCAACTCGGACACAAGCGGGATGGACTTCCGCCGGGGTCGTATGTCCGGCGCGCTGTTGATGAAACTGTAGAATGGGTTTTGGCCCGGTCTGTTGGGAAAGAAAATTGATTTTTAACATGTGGAACTCAGGGTTCATCAGCATAATGAAAAATAATATATATATATATATATATGTAGGCAGCTACAAAATATTGGTAGAGTGGTATTCATATGAGGCGTCCAGAGTCAGAGGGGCGAACCGACCACTTTTATCGGTTTGGAGTTAGCTACGGATCACGAAGGGCCTAACCCTCCTCTCTATGTGTATACAAGTTACAACACGAAAAGCGATCTTATTGAGGAGTAATAGAAGCTTTAGTTTGGGCTACTTTTTCGCGTCTGGCCGGCCGGCCAACTCCGATTTAGATGATTTTCACTGGTCTCAGAATATTAAACGTGTATAAATTTAGTACATTAGATGTAGTATGAATAATAAGGTGTTTACATACAAAAATACGATAAAATTAAAGTTGCAAAACTTTGACCGCGTTTTTCTCCCACTTTTTGTTTTGGTCGGTTCGCCCCTCTGACTCTGGACGCCTCATATGAGGTCAGCGACAACTAAAAGAAACGATCAAGAACTTGAATGGCTTCAATGACGTCCTTACAACGGGACTTTTCGACATCATAACCGAAAAACTATGCAAAATCAGCAGTTTTTCCTGTACTTCACAGCGAACATTTGGAATCGACTACCATCGAACGTTGTAGGAGCAGAGACAGATCTGGACAAACGCTGGGAACATCACCCTCCACAACTTCGAACCTTGCCTCCAAAACTCACAACCTCTTAGTACCTAACTTTTATCGAGGCTGTTTTCTTTTATCCGTATAATCTTTCATTCCCTCTCTAACTAAACGCACCAGAACCCCCTCGGATCTGCTGCAACTAGTCTTACTCGCACAATCCCTCTCCCCCTTGGCTGCGGTTTTCCTTTAGACATCGGATATTTTGTTGACATAAAGACAATAGCTCTCAGAGAGCCATAACCCGAGTCTCGGTTCTTCTGTGGGCATAACAGGCTTGTTGATCAGTCTATTGCTAGTATTCCAAACTAAAGTGAAAAACATTATATGAAAAGAAGCTTGCAGCTACATAGCATTAAATCAAAAGACTCAAAACTTGTAAAGCTCAACCATAGAGGCTCAACCTACATTTCGTCAAGTCATGAGTTTCCAAAGTTGTAAAACTACTTGAGTTACAACTCACTCATATTCGAGTCTCACTAGTAGGTAACTGAAAAATAAATATTTTCCCCGGATTTTACAATGTTGCTTGTTATTGAAACATCACGAATTTTGACCTATACCAGATAGTCAGTGCAGTACAATGCTTTACATATATCCCAATATTTTTCATTAATATCATCTAAAGAAAAAATGATATTTCGGTTATTTTTGAGTAATGGGAAACTGTCGGTTCAATGATCCATATGCCTGCAAACCCTATTAACGTTTCCAGCATTATTATAAAATAACACGCAACCTCCAGTTAGACAATCTGATTTTTCTAAACGAAGAAAACTTCTGCGAACTCACCGATATTAATCGGCAATATCAATCACGGTTTTACTCTGACGCCTCCGTTTTGAAAAAGTGCGATAAACTTCGCAGAACACTCCAATATTAATCGGAAAATATGACTCAAGGCTCCGATATGACACCTTGATTTTTTCGACAGCAGGATAGTTTTCAGAAGATCAAACCCGGTTAAATTTTTATATGCAACGAGAAGCGCCAGCTGCAGGTTTTCAGATGCCCGCTTGAAAAAAAGCAACACTTTAGGGAGATGAATTACTCGATTCTCCCGGCAAAAACGCAACATTTCCAAGAGGCGCTTTAGTGCCCTTTGAAGTTCTGCTGACAACTCAATCAAGACTTGCCGCGCTGAGGCAAAAATTG
This sequence comes from Parhyale hawaiensis, assembly GCA_001587735.2. Taxonomy (NCBI): domain Eukaryota; kingdom Metazoa; phylum Arthropoda; class Malacostraca; order Amphipoda; family Hyalidae; genus Parhyale; species Parhyale hawaiensis. The sequence continues at coordinate 10,666,567 of LQNS02276620.1, forward strand.
GGAATTGATAGGAATGTTCAACGGTGTAGCCCTCCTGCCAGAGGTATAATAAATAAAGCTACGTTGGGTGTAAAAATTTTGAGGATCGAAGTGAACGTTTAATGAAACGATAGGATTTATTTAAGATGGAGTCCTCAAGCCAGGAATGTAAAAAGCTACACGGAAAATGAAAGGCATAGGATCGATAAGGATGCTAAATGAAACGATGTTGTCCTCAGCACAGGAAAAAAAAAGTCAACTGAATGCGCAATAAAAACGAAAACAGCGATTGGTGGGAATGTTAAATGAAATGACAGTGATTTTTTACGGTACAGCCGACAAGGCAGGAATATAATAAAAATACAGTGGACGTGAAAATCTTGAGTACTGATCAAATCTTAGATGAAGTGATAGGAAAGTTTAACAATGCTGTCATGAAGACACTAAGATAGGAGGCAGAAAATTTGGGGATGGATATGAATGTTTATATTAATTTTTAGAAAGAAAGGATTATCAATGCTGCCCTCGATATATTGCATACCGGAAAAATAGTAACATCAAAATGAAAACTACAATGGAATTGCGTCTGTATTCTGAAAATAATTGCTATGTTACGCAAAGTTTTGACACAGGAAAGCCACGTGATCACATATTTAGTAATATATTAGAATGCATGTATATTCAGGGCAATAATATTGTTGAGTTGGGATGCCAGGTCTACTGGTTTAAAATTTCTCGGAAGTTAAGCGTTCATGGAAACCAGATGGGGTTTTGATTTTAACTGAGTAATGGCAAATACTGCTTGGTCAAACGAATGATGCCATTCTGGCTTTTCTGTATATAAGAGACGTAAAAAAGTAGGGTAAGGTGGAGCACTATCTTAGCTATTTCTACGTACCGGTACATCAGCGTACCTCTGCCAAATGATACGTCTAATATGAAGCACTGTCCCGACGCGGGTCCTACTGGTATCGCTGCCTGCTTATGCTCACAAATTATGCTAAATGATACTACCATTGCCACCAGCGTTATACTTCCACAGGAGGAAACACAGCTGAGTTGGAAATTGGCGGTTTCGGAAAATATTTTGACAGACGTAAAGTCAACAAGAGTAACGTGGCTAAGCAGAAATAATTACAGGTTATTTGCGTAAGCTATTACTAAGATTACTAAGATGCTAGTTAGAGGTGATGGAACTGGGCGAATAGGTATTACAGAATGTTGCATACCGTATTGGCAAAATCCTTCAAAACAAGAATCTATTGACAAAAGATCTTCAGACTACACTGTTCAGCGGAGGCTTCGTGACAGTTTGCCTGTTCATCATAGTGAATTTATCGTCGCGATATCTCAATACAATAAATCTTTGAAGGTTTCAAGTTCAAGATTAGTTAGTAGCGTAAAGCTTTTATAACGATAGGATGTTTGTCACCGAATTTTCCACCAACAATTTGGAATACTATTTAGCTACAAATACAAATTATAATTAAAAAAAATTGCCTTACGATCAAAAGTCCGTAGAAAATTGCTGGACCCTCATTAAAAAATCTGCATGAATACAAACTCAGTCTCCACGGTTCATGACGGAGTTAAATAACTATAATGATGAAATGTAACTCGAACATTTCGTATCGTTGTTTGAAAGAATACTTGAAACTGTGAGAAAAGTCATCAACGAAGAATTAAATGGCAGAATGTTCATGTTCTGTTATTGCTTCACTGAAATACTGTACATGGAACAATACACGCATGTGTATCTTTGGTTGCTTCAAAAAAGTTTACCAATCATGATGGTACGGACTGGGTGAGCTCACCTGACAACAAAACTATTTCTATGAATTTATTGCATAGTATTGCTAACTGTAAAATATGACAGTATTCGCCTTCCTCTGACTACTTGTTACTTGCTTCTCTTCTGCAGTTTAAGCATCAGTAAAATTCTAACGCAGGTAAAACAAAAATACAACAATACTGAACATATTAAACGGCAGTTCTGTGATAGGAATCTTGTTCGCGCGTTTAACAGGACTGTTTGAATGATTTTCTGGAAGATTCTGCCATTGAAATTGATACAGTCACTGCAGTGGGACTACATATACAAGCTCTTGCCAGACATACAAACTGCTATTCCCGAAATTTTGCGTGGTGCATTCGGAACAAACGTAAAAAAAACAAGAATATATAGAATTACAATGTCTGCAAGCTTCACACAGCTAGCAGACTGGCGTATAACTATTGGAGTGACGCAGACAGGCCGCACACGGGTCATCATATGACAGGAAAAGATAGACTCCACAATCTGTGCCGCACTGCGCTCAAGCAAGTTCGTAGACATAAAAATGACATGACAGTGGAAAAGTTATCCATAAGGTTACTCTAAATAAATCCTGTGATTTTTGGAAAGAAATGAAAAATTTGAAAGTTAACGTCCGCACCGTTGCACTATCACAGGGGGAATGTAATATCGCGGAATTTTGGAAAGATCATCATGCCGATATTTTGAACTGCTTTGCAGATGAAAATTGTAAAGGTTACGTTGAAGGCATCCTTGATAATCTGGCTTCCTCCGATGCACTATGAATCGTATCTGAAGTCGAGGTTTGTTTTTCAAGAGCTAAAAAGGCTGATAAATAACAGACTGTCCGGCGCGCTGATTATCCCCAGCTGAAGCCTATAAATATAGCTCCCTTATGCTTGCATGCTCCTTGCAATATTTTTTCTCACAGGGCACTTTACTGTGGATTTCTTCTCGGGTGACAGAGCAAAATGTATGTCAGGTGAGATCAAGTGTCGTCCTAGAACAATTTTATTTACAGATCATCTCCTATGTACTTGCGCTCCCTCGATGCGAAGACTGCATTTGTTCGCGTTCACAATTACTCTATGTAAAATATGCTTAAGAAACAAATCCCTCCTTATTGCTAAGACACTTAGGTATTTGTTTCACGTTCAAATATGCTTTGTGAAATGGGGAGCGGCAATGACATCAGCGTTTGGTATGACTAACGCCATACGGCAAGGAGGTTTATTCTCTCCAATTCTTTTTTATCTCTTCATTGATAGTATCTACACACAACTCAATGCAGCGGGAGTGGGGTGTCATATTAATGGTAATGCAGTGAATGCGCTGTTATGTGGATGGCAAGGTCCTTGCCTCGCTTCATTCCACTGGGCTGCAAAGACTGCTTTAAATTTGAGAGAACGAAGTTAGAAAACCGTGTATTGAATACTTATAATACCGTTAAAACTGTCTGCATGTACATTAAACCTAGGAGCAATAACCTCTTCGCCGACAGTCAGTCGTCTCAATGATGTCGATCTCATTAAAGTAAACAGCGTCACTTGCCTGGGTTATAAAATCAACATTGCTTTTGGTGAAAACAAGGATGTAGACAAAGAAACACGAAAGCTCCACACAGTGGGCAACATGATAAACAGGAAGTTTAATCACCGCTCTGAAGATATCAAGCGTCAGCCGTTTTTGAGCTATTCCTAACCCCTGTACTGTAACTCGCTTTGGTCGAAATTTAACCAGAACTCTATTGAGCGCCTAAGTGTAGCCTATGATGACATAGATATTTCACCGACTGATGATGATCCGTAGTTGTCCTCTGGCTACAAACTGTCTAACATATTCACCCGATGGCAGAGCACACTGTAAGCAAACCGGGGCAAAACAATGGGCCAAAACGCAGAATAGATTATAATGATGGTAATACTCTGTCTTTGTATTTAATGTGACTTGAGTGATAAGCTGTGCCCATATCCCAATGTGTACCTAATAAAGTGCATTTATTTGACTCTTGTAGAATTAGATAGGTCTCATATTTTTGCAAAGAAAACATACAGTATACTGAAAAGTAATGGTTTATGGTTTTGCGTCCGCTTAACTACTGGTGAATATGATTTGATATTATGTCTATACCTGAACATTTACGTAAGAGAAATAGTAAAATCATTCATGAATGAACAAAATTAAGGACATAAAACTAATCGATACCCGACAGTTTTTATTATTTATGGCGTAATATTTTGATACAGTACACTTCATAAATTTACAAAAATTCATATCGTAAGCGCTTCATGTTCAATAATATGCACTGTTGCATTTAATCAATCAAACGCAATGCGGCGAAAACATTGCCAGCTAACTCTTACTATCGACACTGTAACAACCGTGAATTAAATGGGTAAATTAAAAGAGTTATCCCAGAACATGTGCAAATACATCATTGATCGTCATAAAAGTGGATATGGTTTGTAGTAAAGAATCCAAAGATCTGATCACTCAATAATTAGGAATGGAAACATGCGAAAAATGGAAGAAATTTCAAGCTGTTGCAAAATAAAACTTAGGATAAGTGAAAAATTGTGGGAGTGGATTGCTGGGAAAGTGAGAAAGAGACCATTCATAACGTACCAGGAATTTCAAAAGGACGTAAAGGAGCTGGAACTGAAATAAGTAAAGGGCCAACTCAGATAATACAGAGCAGGATCGCATCGACATGCAGTCTAGATCTCTTAGATAACTTCCGCTACTAAAGGAAACACAAGTTAAAGAACGCTGGGAATTTGTTGCAGTTTATGAAAATAGACCTACAGAATTTTGGGCTAAAATAATATGGTCAGACGAGACGAAATTGAGTATTTAGGTCAGACACGGCCACAGGGTTTAGGAGAAAAAGAAAGAAACAGCTTGCAACCCTCCAAATACCACTCCAACTGCAAATTCAAAGGCGGCAGAATTGTGATATGCGAGTGTTTTTGATGCACTGGTACAACAGAAAGCATCAAAGGGGATGGATGACAGCACGAATCGAGTTATCTTTCGAAAAAAAAAATACTAGTGAGATCTGTCTGGTTTCGTTGGAGATTTTCTTTTGCAAAAGATAATGATGGGAAAAGCACATGGCCAAGGAAACTCGGAAATGCACTGAACTCAACGAAATCGACCTGAGCCGAGTCTCTCGATTGCAGTCCAATTGAGAATTTATGGAAACATATGAAGACACACATCCACACAAGGAATCCATTATAGATTAAACAACGAGAAATGCTGTACAGAAGAATGGGCTACGTTTTCCATAAATCTTTGTGCAAGACTTAGAATAAGGATGAATTTCTACTAGAAGCTATTAACGTAATGTAAGCTCTGACCTAAATATTAAATGATGGTATCTAATATTTTTGATCTATGCATTTGTAATTGTTGTTAAATACACTTCTGAATGAGGGTAACTTTCAAATTTTCTCTAAGAAATATGTAAGCATGTAATCTTAATTCATTTGAGCTTTAGTAAATTACTGAGGAATTGAGTAACTCTTTTATTTAGTTTTAATTTGCATCCGAGTCCTAAGTCCCACCAGCAAAGAAATTAGTTTCAATGCTGTTCTTCCATTCATTGTTTAATTTAAAACAAAGTATTCAAAATTGAGAGACTTTTTATATGGGTAGTAGCCATATTAAACTATACTAGTGTTCATTTTATTCTTAAATGTAAATTGCAATTGTGAAATAAATCATAACCCAGTTAAAATCTCCAGCAAAAGAACCAAACACGGATTTACTTATATATTTCAATCCAGTAGCTTACTATAATGGACGGAAGAATTACTTTTATCAAAACAAAACAAGGATTTAATATTTTGCTGAGATGAGTAGACATATTAAAATTAAGCTGCCAGCAACAAGAAAACATAAATTAATAAAAGAAACTGCAATCTAATAGTTTGCTAAGATGGACGGACGGATTAATCTACTCACAGTAATTGGCTGACGACTCCATCCAGTCCTCCTCTCTCGGCCTGCAAAACAAGAAGACGAAGTCTATTAGCATAAGTCTTGAGACTCTCAACAGAAGCTGCACATGAAATTAAAGACATTGGACAGATTAGGCAACGAAACAATCTCATGGCAACTCAAAAAATACCAAACCGATTGCGTTACCCGCCCTTCAATGCCCAAGTTAGATTCTGATAAATGTCAAATTAACTTTATTCACTGTTAACTGGTAATACAGATTAAATTTTATTGCCAAGGCGAATGATAGTTAACTTCCAAATCAAATTTTGGTTATATGCCGAATCAAATTTTGGTCATATGCCGAATCAACTTTTGGTCATATGTCAAATCAAATTTTGGTTATTTGCCGAATCAAATTTTTGTCATATGCCAAATCAAACTTTAGTCATATGCCAAATACAATTTTGGTTACATGATTAATCAAATTTCGGTTTACAGCAGAATCAAATATTAGTATACAGTACTGCCTAATCATATTTTTGGTAGCCCGCCGAAAACTTTTCATTGACTGCTAAAGTAAAGTTTTTGGTATCTCGTAAATACAGCAGTGCGTAAAAAATCTTTCATAGGTGGCAAAGAACAGTTCAGGGCCAAACCTGTTGGCCCTTCCGCTACGAATTCGACCGTCACTGTCACAGTTTGTGTAAACAATGTTTGTGAATCAGAAGATCAATATAACCGCAGATTTTTAATATGGCTTAGCAACGCTTATCAAGAACAAACACTGCAACAAATAACATTTGCTAAATACTTTGAGAAGCAAAGGGATAATCCAGATTATATTATACCTTTGATGTAATAATCGAATAGCAATATTGTTTATTGTTTTCGCAATCGTTCAAAAGTATCTGAGCTGACTGAGAATTGACAAGGTTAAAAGTTTTCATGGGAGAGTGATGCTGATTTTTTAATTTGAATATTTGATACTGTGCATTACTATCATATGATGTACATTGATAGAAAAATGGATATTAGTTACTTTTGTTCTAAATTTTTAACATAACATAAATTAAGTCAGCACACTGAGAATCATAAAAAAAGCATTCCTATTAGCAAACTAAGAAACATATAAATAAAAGAATAATTACTGGAACTTAAATTGTACACGTCAACTTGACAGAAATCCCAAAGTCACTTTTAAATCCTAGATTTGGCAAGGGGTAAAATTTCCATTTACACGGCAACAATGCATGTCGACAGGGATCGCTCCAGCATATAGAGCAACGCAGTTCCACTTGAAACATGAGCAAAAATTTTCGTAAACAAAAAACCCACATTTCATGATTTCAACACAACAATAGACTCACGGCAAACGTTTACAAACCATTTTAAACATTAGATCAAATACCATTAGAGACAGGCATCATTTTTACCCTTTCTTTAGACAACTGCCTCCCACGTTTTCGGTGCCGAGATTGGCAGCGCGTTTAAAAATCGTCGTGACAAACATTGGGAGAGACACCCTCCACAGCTAAGAACACCTCCTCCAGGAGTTGCAAGCGCTTAACGGCCAAAACTTTGGAGGCCCCCTGAATCCATAACCTTCTCTCTTCCGCCTCAACTAGCTTAACGTCTGTAAGCGCCTCAAACGACAGCTATAAATCGTGCTGGCAAGATCGTTTCTTCGGCTAAAAATTTCCCCTAACCCTCTTTTCTTCTTTTTTTCTCAGTCATCAAATTGATACTGACAATGACGACAGATCATAGAGGGTTGGGATGTAAGTCCCGGCGGCTCTATGGGAATGGGCCTGTTGGTCCGTCAACGCGTTTAAAAATCGTCTTGACATACATTGGGAGAGACACCCCCTACAGCTAAGGATTCCTCCTCCAGGAGTCGCACACTCTTAACGGCCAAAGCCTCCGATGCTTCCTAAATCCATCTTCTTCTCTCTTCCGCTCCAACTGCACTGTCTAACATCTTTAACTCCGCATATCAGCGGCTATTGACCATGATTGAGTGCATTCGTGATCGGCTCTTTTGCTGAGACTCTTCTCCTTCCTCCTTTTTATTCCTTCTATCTTCCCCAGTCTTTTATATCCTATTAACACAATGGCAATAGTTAATAGAGGGCCGGGCAAGTTTCGGTATCTCTTTGAGAATGGGCTTGTTGGTTCGTCTACTGCCGCCTATTTTATCTAATATTAATCCCGTGTTGATGGCACCGCAATGTTACGGGAATTTCAATCATAAAAGGGAACAAAGCAAAATTATATAATCTTTCGCATCCTTCAGATACTGACTTTGCGCATCCATCCCAATATAAGCATTCCAGTCCAACGAGAATTTCGACCATTAAGTTCAGTACTGTTGTTGCTGCCAAGTAAACACAAAATCCCGATCATAACTTGTGAAATTATTAAGGAGCGCGCAAATTATAAGCAAACAAGCAGCAGTTCCAGCGTCCACACAGCCAGAGTCTGGGCACAGACGCACTTAAATGTTGGAATTTACGAGTAACTTACAGTACGCGAGAATGAGACTACACTGAAACGATAATAATAGATAAAAGTTCTAGGAACCTATAGGGTAACAAAAGTAGAAATATTGTTTTTGCGTTACTGTGCGCGTCAGATAATTTAATAATATTCTTGTGTCACTCACGCAGCACTGAATCTACCACTGAAATACTGCTCGAGCATTATTGCACGTTGTCAGATAAAGAAAAATTCTTTTATCTCTTAGTACTGGAATTACTACATAAATATATTGCACTTGCATTACTGAACTTCTCGATAAGACTATATAAAAAATATACATATATAGGTAGCCGGTGCAACAAAGGGCTGCTAGTACTACTAGGAACTAAAACAGCAGCCATCAAAAATAACAAAATTACATCATCAAAACTATTTCTAGTTACGCACCAATTCAAGCTACAAGCTATTAAATGATTATATTAAAGTATAAGTTGACCACAGAAAAAATAATGTTTTCAGTGTCCAACAGAATACCGAGGCCGGTGCTCAAACTATGCCAGACAAGTCGTACTTGCATACGATGTCGTATTTTTCACACTGTATCAAAGGTTTCTCGTTCAAACAAAACAGGCAACAGAGCATAACAGTATTGCTGAACCTCCTACAATTTACGAAGTTGTGTGATACACAGAGTATATGAGTCACGGCAACATGCAAGTAAAGAAAAATCTACAAAAAATTTAGTAAGGTAACGTTAACATCTTAAGACAAAATACACTGTTACATTATAAAATGAACCAGGATGGAAGGATGGCGTTAATTCACCAACATAGAGAGATATGAACTATAATTACGATATATGTTCTATAGTAAGTGATTTTACTTAGCTCGCAGAAATATTAGTTGAAAATTTATCTGTCACCTTTGACAGTATCTTAGACGGGTTTGAAACTGCAGTTGCAATCCACAGGAGCCCTGACTTGCATCAGCTGTGGCACAGAAAGTACACGCTCAATTTACTGATATTTCCCTTATACACGCTCAATGTACTGACATTTCCTTTATGCATGCTAAATTTAATGACATTGTCCTTATACACGCTCAATTTACCGTTATACACGCTCAATTTACTGATATTTCCCTAAGTTTAGAGGTCACTAAACATGTAGCTCTTCGCAACTGATCTAAGTATGCTGTAATTCCGCCAAGTGCCGCTACTAGGCAAATTTTGAATGAAAACCTCAAGGTTATAAGAATAACATCGAAGGTGATAGGTGATAAATTATTCTAGCTAGAAAAAGTTTCCTAACCACATGTCCTGGATATGCACGTTTTCGAATCACGCACGTAGGTATACACATTTTGACACACTTTCCGGACATACACGACTTGGAGTAACACACGCTTTAAACAAAACAGCTTTGGACTAGCACCAATAATAAAATATCAAAGTAACACTGGAACGCATGTTCTGGCAGACAGCTATAGAGATTAACAACATGCACAATTGGGGCAGAAGTGCTGGCATAAAGAAGCAGGCGCGACGATGCCACACACGAAATTATATAGTAAAATGACGCCGGCGAGGAGCGTAATGAATTTAGTGCAGACAGCTCCATGCGCGCCATGCACGTTGCGCCGACTTTAATTACATCCATAAAAATGTGAGCGGCAGTCCAGTAAGATACGACAATGAGTCCTGGACCGTGAAAACAACTCGGAGCGGGCGGCGTTGCGTAGGAACGGACGGGAGAGCAATTACGTCTAGCGTAAAGAAAAGACAAACTTGACAGTGCAGGCAGCATTGAATTAGTCGGGAACGGCTAACAGTACACACGCCTGGCAAGCGGGCTGCAAAAGCGATGTGAACTACAGTATATCCGCTGGGGTTCCACAGGCAGGCGGTGTTTTTTGGATGCAAGAATTAGTGCATAATTAAGGCATGTTCATAAGGAATGATTTGGTAACGCGCTTACATTAACAAAGAATTAACGAGAGAATTTGCGTTGGAATTGACGAGAACAGGCATGCGGGGTGATTTAGATGCATGCATGGGCTTACATGTTCGTTCATAAGGAATCAGTTCGGTAATGTATATATACATAGAAAAACATATTATTGAGGAAGTATCAGCCGGAATTACTGAAAATAGCAGCTTGTTATTACTAGCCATTTTGATGCGTACATATATGTCAGTAACGAACCAAACATGATGCTATTATACCTTGGATTTACAGGAAGAAGGAAGCGGATTTTGGCTGTTCTTTTATTACTTAGACGTCAATGTTGAATCGAATCAATAAGTGAACGTTCATTGGAGTTGCAGATAACAGGTGGACTGAATTGATTGTCCCAAATGACGCACACGTCATGTAATACATCAAACTTGAAGCGATGCTATACTCAGTCGCCCAATAAAATTGTCGTATATTTCTACCAGAAGCTGGAAAGTCAAACGAGGTTACCCCTTACGAAAAAAATACCTTCCGAAGTTCAGTTACTGCAGTCGAAAAGAACGCAATGAAGTTGGGTTTCAATTTTCCGACCAAGCGACTTCGTTGAGGACTTAGCGACTTGCAGACTATCGGCCGCACTGGAGAAGGCAAAATTCTTTCTTTTACACCACAGGAAGGAAACAATCAATCAAGCCAAGTGCAGAGGAGTCAAGAAGCAATGGGGTGGAAAGTTATGTCGTTTGGAAGTAGTGAAGTAAAACGTCGCACCAAAAAATATTATTCAAAAACGTAAGAAAGTCGCCCGGTAATAACAGCGTATTGTGATGAAATCCGTCATACGTGACACTCTGACGACGTATAGCTAAAGCACAGGTCCAAAGGTGAAACAACCAGCACGAGAGAAGCTGTACTAAGTAACTTGGAGGGAATGAATAACACCATTTCTATTAATGGCTCTGAAGTGAGAGATGAAGAAGACAACCGTAAGATTTTACACTAATGTAAAAAGCATCACAAATTCTGTTAATTATGCATCATCAATAATCCAGATAATGATGATGATATTAATATATTAGCAATAAAAATGTTAAAAGCAGTAATAGGATCAAAAAGACATAGCACACACTAGAAGAAGAAAAGACAATGAAGATCAAAATTGACTCGTCCACATAACTCCGAGGGTCTCCGCAAAAGATGCCGCGCATTGGGAGGTCCGGCACGACCCAGCCCTGTTACGAGCGCAGCCGTCAGAAACTTCGAGCTGCGCCCCAACGTACTGCGCATCAACTTCTCCTATTTCCAAACGGCAAAATTTAATCTGGTTAATGCTTGGCACGCAACCGACGGCACATGGGAACACGATTTACAGCAGATACTCAGCACAAGTTGTTTGTTACTCTACTCCAAAATTTAGTTTCAAGGTGCAATGCAGTCAAAATGGACAAGCGCTTTTGCTGAAAAACTAAAATTATAATGCGTTTCAATTTGTTACATGCACATTGCAGACAAAATAGGTTCAAATTTGTTGCGAAATATTTCAGAAACTAATACATACGTTGCGAAACCTTAAACCTACGAAAACACAAATGATGGTAGCAATATCCGTTACCATACGTACTACGGCAGATCTTTCGAGGGAATCTTAAAGTTTTCAAAAAATAGATTGCTTTGTTTGCTCCGTTATGAGGGTAAGCCTTCCTACGTAGGTACAGAGGGTGAGCCTATCTAACTTACAGAATTGTCAACGACCCAAACAGAAGAAACACGATAAACGTCAATCAAAAGGATGAACTGGGGTAGAGGGTATGAGATTCACGGGAATCACAAACTCGAGACATTGGTAAACCGTGACAAAATATTTGAATGGTATGTTTAGTAATAGTATGTATAGTAAAAAGGCGGAACTCGATATGTAGCAGGAGCACGAAGAAGAAAGAAGCAAAGACGGAGCGGAAACGAAGACATCCCAAAGGCCTAACTGCAATTACTTGAGGTAATCGATAGAACCCTAAGGAGTTTTGCGCACGGGCTCAGCATTGGAAAATTACTTTGAACATACACTGGTTTGGGAAGAGAGCAACACGTGGTGCCCGATGCGAGGCTCAAAACGCTTCAAGCAATGCTATTCCTACGACAGGTAAACATTTTCTAAGTATAGTTGTTAGTGAGTTAGCGTATTTTGTTTCGTAAATACACTGTTCGACTTACGTTAGTGCACACACCAAACCTACTCTATTCGCTACACTAAGAGTCAGGGTCGCCAACTTTCTGCATAGAATGGAAAAGACATCTGGACCAATTTTCATCCACTAAAACTTGCGTCAAGACAAGTATTTGAATACGAAATGAAGTGAAATACTACATATATCTATAGTTCTTTGACGCCACAGAATACTCCAAAACTTTAAAGGAGTAACTGTTATTCAGAAATTTTATAAATAAACCAAAGTAAACTTCAACAAAATGACAATTGAGTGAGTTTTTACCAAACATAACCGACCCTCTTAATCAAAGCCACGTGATCTACAGCAGATGGGTGATAGCCAGAGGTTGCCTATATCTGACCTAGTGCAGTTGTTCTTAATTTAAGGTCATATATGGAGAGTTATCAAATGGTCAAAATGGTTCAAAAGCATGTAATTTATATCTCACTTATTTAGAGACTGGATAAGAGTTTCAACGTTTTTCTACCGAGGCGTTCTGAATAGGCTCTGGATGGTCTTCATTTCGTTTTATACTGCCCTTTCATAATGTTCACTATTTATAAACATGTAATACTGGTCACAGTAAAAGCCTAGAGAGTTAACGAGGTGAAAGTGGTGGGGGATTGGAGTTAAGATTTGCTGGATTAGAGATATGAGAATAAATTATTTTTGTAAAGATTGGCTAAGATTTCAATGGCAACGCCACAGCTACACTGATTAAATACCGCTTAATAGCCTCAGTAAAATTTACCAGGATAAAATTAAAAAATTGTGTGTAATAGGCCAAATATAGCAACAGCTTTGGGAATTGTGGGAATTGCATGCAGCTACTGCTGCTATAAAAAAGATTATATGTTACAGTTACTTTTGGCCTACTCCTGGATCATTGCATTTTACACTTAAATCTCCAATGAGTAAAGAAACGGCACTTGGAGGAATTCACTGAAATCCAGTCAGCTTTTTTATACGTTTTAGAAATGCAAGCAACGATCCGGAGCAAAACCTCTAGTAAATAGAACAGAATAAACTCCTGAGCTTCTGTAATACAAGTCACGGACTCGAGCGAGGCCAAATATTGAGGCAGAAATTAGAGGGCTGCCAAAAAGCAAGGGAAGTAGCGAGGGAAAAACGTCTGTCGAGTCGGCAATGAGTTAGAGCGGAGACGATTGCAAGGGAACACATTGGGTCTTTGCTGTCGACACTTTTGATTGATTTATCCCGGGAGGCGGGCGTGCCTTATCGGCGTGCCGCCTTGCCTTTGGAAAGCCTAACAGGGTCAGGGATGTGGGCTGGTGGTGGCAGGGGGAAAGGAGGCCTGGTATTAGTGGCTTCCAAAGATAATAAAAACGATGGTTTGTTAGGTGCTCGGCTATGAGGGTAATAATGATGAAGCTTTGTTAGGTGTTCGCTTTGGGAATTTAGGAAGACAAGAACGAAAAAGCTGTGTTAGACAACACTGATGAGTTGAGCTTTGCTAAGTGTTTAGCTTCGAAAAGATAGAAATGATGAAGCTTTGTTCGGTACTCGGACACTAAATCATAAGTATAATAAGAAGACTATGTTAAGAACTAGGCTTCAAAAACAAAGTAACAACGATGCAGGTATGTGTCTAGACGGTGGGTATGGTAGTAGTGATGACTGGTAAAAAGTGGAAAGAAAATCAAAGCTAAGACAAATAATGGTGCAGTTGTAGTCGTCAGAGTGGCAAAGCAGATTCAAGAGCTTCTTAGTATTGGTGATATTGTCGACGGAACGCAAATATCGTTGTTATGGACACGAGGAGGAAGAAACGAAACCGTTTACCTGGTTGGTAGGTATATGGATTGTACAGCAGAAACAAGTGGTTGTATAGAAAATAATAATCGTGCTTTGAAGGGTACCCATCAAAAGCGTGTACAGCGAAGTAATGGCAGCCGCCCTAGGAAGCTAGAAGACCGACCCAGTATATCAATCACGCATACTCACAACGAACTAGGAATATTCGCAAAATATGAGTAGTCTTCTTATTTTAAAGATAAAAATGAAGAGTTCTCCAAGCACAGTAAAAAATATAGTGGTTAACATGTTCCGCTACATATGCAGTATGCACCATATCCGTCTGTGACGCTATGCAGCAACCAAACTTTGTACAAAGTCACTAATAGATATACAATGGCGCAGCACCACAGACTTACAAAAGCACTACCTAGCACGGAGTCACGCGGCATAACATGCAGGCTGTACTAAGATGCTAGCCCAGCTAGATTCCAGCCACACAACAGAGACTGTACTAATGTAAAAAGCAGAAAGCAAAGAGTAACGGGAGGACTCACGAAAAACTTGTATCAGAAAGTGACGTCATCAATGACGAAGAGTACGGCCGAGCAGCCTACATGTTTTTAATTAATTTCGCCAGAAAAATGGTCGTAAGTCACAAATTTCATCCCCAAAGCACACAAATATGTGAAGTACAGAAAGAAAGTTCAAGCAAGGACTGTAACTGTAGTTCTCTCGCGTACAGAATATAATGTTGTTTATATAAGTTGGTAAGGATTAAGAAGCCAACCTACAAAGGCCTGGAATCCTACACTCAAATACTTCAACTCGTCGATGTGACGCCATTCGGCTAAATGCGGTAACAACTAAGTTTTATTTTAGTGCCGTTGAGTCCTCCCGTTACACTCTATGCTTCTGGGTACAAAGGCACCAGCGGCACAGTTACAGTCACCAAGCACAGAAGCAAAAACTGTACAAAGGGCACTAGACTACAGCTAGTCACGTAGCACTGCAGACACAACTTCCACAGAAGCACTATAGTGCAGCAAGATACACACAAAGCATAAGGGCGCCGGCACAAAGTCAGGCAATATGACCATCAAAAGAAGTCTCCACATTTGACTGAGTCGCAGCCAATCGGGTTCACCAGGTGGCAACTTTCTATCGAATATAGCAATTGAGCCGCGGCCGAGGTCGGTCTTTGAGAAATAAACTGACTCTTTTGTGGCACGCAAATGTTGCACGACATGCCCAGGAAAATATGAAGCGGAGTTCATATTCATCACATTAGCAGCATTTGGCACGATAAATGTATCACGCAGTTCAGTTTCGTTACACACATTATTTTTCAGAGTCGCTATCGATCAAAACCGTCCACTGACAGAGGGTGACAATAAGTACCTATCATACATCTACTATATGATTGGCTTTTGGAATTTTCCACCAAGCTCTTGAATTTTTTTAAAAAAATTTTACAGTACCGACTCTTCAGAGGAAGAGAATTCACTATTTTAGCAAATTTGGCAAGCTCGTTCACGTAGTTTGATTTTGTTCTCGAGATTGTCTACGAAATTTAAATTTCCTTTTGTCTGAAAGCGAACTAATCTTTACTCTGCACCATTCTACAAGACTAGCTATATGATTTGGTGTTGGAAGATATGCGAAGAAGAGGCAGGTACTCCAAAGAATTCAAAAATATATTCTGATATTACTGAAGATTTTACGGACTCGACTGAAAGTGCCCGCTGCTAGTGAGTATGTGTTTTAATGACAAATATGATAGAAGTATTTAGCATACTCTATTAGGTAGTTAATTTGATTTTGCTGTAGCGGTATTGCAGCCTCGGGTTCACCCAGCGGCAGTTTAAGAACGAATTTTTGAAACTTGGTCAGACATTTCTATTTGGTTAAACAGATTTTATAATTTTTAGACAATGGCTCTCTGTTAGAGGGGGAATGCGTGCTTTGAAACGATTTTTGAAAAAAGTAGAAACGGTAAAGCAAACGCGTCGGTAAAAGAGCTTTAGAGTAAAAATATTAACAGCCTAAGTCGCAACAAAATACATAAACATTACTGACTCTATATAAATAGAATATGAAACAAAATTTTATGCTATAATTCTATAAGAATAAAAAATAGAAGCGGAAGCATACCGATTTCAGAGTCATTTAATTTATTTTAAAGAACATGAACGCTGCGGGAACTGGACTCACTTACTACATATCCCAAGTAGCTCGAGTCAACTACGTTCTTTATATATTTCTAAATGTCAGGCCTTGGAAAATGAAACATCCGTCTAGGCAGATCATGAATATTCAAGCGATGTGAACATGTCTTGCTCTCCATTGTTTCAACACAACTGTCGCGTGCCTGAAATTAGACGAACATGTAACATCGATCTAACGAGATAATACAACTATGATACGGATAGTGGGACGATATTTCTGTTTTTTCTTTACCCAGCTAAAGCGAAGTGAAAGTGGCTCCGTATTGGTGTGACTGCGCGACTCTATTCGTGTTTCCACAATGTCTGTTACTGAGTTTTTCGTAAAGAAAGAAGTGTTGCATCTACAGAGCTAAAAAAATATTTTATGAAAACGTCAACTACAAAGTTTTAATTATTTATATGCAGTACAATAAGCTCCACTATACCGTATAGTGTAGTCTATGGTAGTGCTTATGTAATGTTGTGGTCAGTCAATAAAGAGAGAGAGAGAGAGAGAGAGAGAGCGTTAAAATTTTTTAAAGTCCGTTTACTAAAGATGCTGATATGATAAGAATATAAGACAAATTTTATAACAATGGCACTGCCCGCAGTACTGCACTAGTCCTTAATAATGATGAGCTGATCCAACTTATAGCATTCGTGAGTTAGTATATGTTGAAACGCTCATGCAGGGGCTAAATGTTGATATCGGGTTTGCATATCTCTATCGAAACGGACCCAGACATGTTCCTCTACTGGGCTCGCTAGATGTTGAGCAACCAATCGTAAATACTCAATTCCATGAGTTGTTTACCACACTCGCAAGGCATATGACTGACCTGGGGCCCTCGATAGTTTGTGAAAAATATTTATTTCCTACTTTTCTGTGTGAATGGACAGGTAGTAGTAGTAGTTTATCAAGCACCTTACAATACCTAAGATCTTTCAAGCGGTCATAAAAACCAGGAATTTGTTAGAAGCTAACTCAGTTAATTTTATGGCTACTGAGGTCAGCAAGCATTAGAAGAGTAACCTGAAATGAAAGTTAGAGATCCCAAGCTATTAATAGAAAACTTCCAATTACTACAACATCTTCTCATTTCTGACGATGGACTAATTCAGAGACTACAAAAAAATATCATTCAATGGAAGCCTGTTTTTTCTTTCGATTCATCATACCATACACAACGCATGCTATTAACAACCACCAGATCATCGTTGCCACATTTCCTTCCTCGTTTTAAATTGTTTCAGAATGGAAGCATATATATTTCCCAAGACTATCAAAACAAATCATTCAGTTGCTGCTGCACCCCCCTGCCGGTCCTGCTGTTTCAAGCGAAACACTGGGGACGTACTGGAGGTCTTTAGAAGTGCCGTAACAGGAAGTGGAGATCTTGTGCAATGGTCATCAGCAAAACAACTAAGATAGTTGAACAAAGTTTGCGACAGCGCCGGCAGTTGTGTTTGCTGCAGATGTTTGGGAGCTACAGCAACTGGCTTCGAGTTGTTAGCAAGAGGAAATGTGAAGATTGGTTCGCAAATACATCAGTAAGGCGACAATTTCGGTGGTAAGGATAGGAGATGAAAGTGTGAGCCTCGCCAATGCAATGTATCAATTAATTGATATGCAGTTAGTGGTTAGCAAGAGGAAATATGGTGATCGGTCATCCATTGAATCACAAATATGACATTTCGTTAATCAAGATAGAAGCTATAAAGGAGTTAGTCTTGACAATGCGAAGTAATGAGAAAATTGATATATAAGAGTAGCAAGCCTAAACCCAAACATTGACATCATTTGAAGGACTAAAGCATTCCCACACGACAATTTCAGCCGTTAGTTACTACAAGCAGCTACATAAACACCAATTTCTTACCAAAATTAATAGCTGTAAGCCGCGTCAGTTCTTTTTGTTCTGTTGAATTTTATCTTAGAAAGGCACCGGCGGATACGTAAATCCTAACAAAAACTAAGACCACGTATCACAAGCAAACTAATCTCGCTCTTTACAACTTGACATGAAGTTTATTCAGCCAAACGCATGGCATAGCCTGCTCAGGTAAATATTAGAGCAAGGCTAAGGCATCTAAGAGACTGCTAAGCAAGCAGAAAGTTTGTAAGGGTGCAGGAAGGTAAAACAGAAGGCCTGTCGGCCGGCGAGCGCATGCAAATGAGGTCCGGGTTGCACGTCGGCCTTGGTTAGCTGAGTGACTTGGACAACATCGGAACGAATTGGCGATGCCAATCGAGGGATCAAGTCGAAGATATCACGCGATCAGGGGCGCGGTGTCTCTAGAAAATAAGGCGTGAAGCGAGAAAAAACAATCGTAAAAACAAAATTCGCCAAAGCTTTAATGGTCGCAAACGGGGAAGTCGATGACTTGTCGCCATGGCAGTGACGATCTCCACAGGCACGGTAAATGGGAGTGATACAGAGAGTACGCTAATGGTAAAACAGAGCTATGTATTGTGTAATATAACTTGCAACAATTTGTGAAGGGGAAACCAATACGTAAAGAGGACTCAGCTATAAAATTATGGGAAAAAGTCTTACGTAGTGCACACTGAAGTAAAGCTACGTTTTATCAGCGAAGTGTACAAACGAGGAGGCAAAGAGTTGTAGCATACTACCAACATATAAAAATGTTAGATGCCGCACAACCGTGGCGGTAGATACCCAATAGATAGGCACTGCTATAGGCTACAATCCACGGGAGTCTCACGTTCCATAAGATAAGATAAATAATTTCAGTATAGTAAAACACATATAAACAAGTAAAACAGGAGGCGGCGGTTAGAGCTCTACACCACACTGTGGTATCACTTGTTGCTTTCCTAAACCCAAAGAACAAACTCAAAGAAGAGAACGGGTGCAAGATGAATGAATATTTGGAATCATGCAATGCGAAGAAACTTAAATTAATCCGATGGAACAAACCCAAAGAAAACACAGATTATAGTCACGTGTTATATTAGCATTTTAGTCAAAAGTTGTATGTTTATCTGTTTTAAAAAGAGAGAATTTGATTACAACAAGAGGAAGTACGTCCAGAACATGACCATGAAAGTACGCATCACTGTGGTATCTTTCGTCTTAAAATTGAAAAAAACGGAGCATTTTATTCCGCTGAAGGCCTATCGGACATAATCAACTATGAATAATATTTCACACTGATGGTCTGTTGAAAACAGACCAATTTATACACTGCGTACACTAGTAGCCTACTAGATGCCACCAAGCGTGTGTACTATCACCGTTCGGACTTTGTTCACTCTTAAGAAAAGAACATTTTACTAGACTAGAGGCCTAGGGGACATCACCAAGTGGATTACAGCAGCTCAAAACTTGGCCACTGCAATAGCTCTCTCCCTAATCAGGCGACGTCGATCGCACTAACTTTTTGGCCTGGAAGAAAAACCTCAAAGGAAGAAGAACCCCAGACGCTGGTTGTCGGGCTGACAACACATGCCTCAAATTTCAGTTCCAAGTTTCTCAGACTTGCAAGGACAGGGAAAAAACAAGTGTAAAGAAGTCGATGTGTGAGAGAGAACATCATAGTGTGAATTGGACCGTGTCGGATATGCAGTATATTGGGAAGGGATTTAATTGCAAAGAAAAGAACAGGTTCAAGATTAAGACTTGATAAGGTGCAATGTGAAGACATTCAAACGCGAAGGAATTAATAGAAATGAAACAAGTGGTGAAAGATTAAGACTCGGCATTATGCAATGCAAAGAATTCAAATGCAAAAGAACAGAGCTAAAGAAAAGAACGGGAGGAAGACAAGACTTGAAATTTTGTGAAACGAAAAAAAGTCAATCCCAATGGAACGAATCCAAAGAAGAGAACGGGTGCAAGATGAAGATTTAGAATAATGTAATGCGCAAAACTCGAATCTAAAGGACGAAACCCCCAAAAAACAACAGATTCAAGATTCAGACTTGGAATTAAATTATACACAAAAAATATATACTTTTAGCTTATGCATGTAAATTACAGAAGGGAGATTTGAGGCATAAAACTCTATTATATACAATACCATTTTATCAGACGCTATTGTCTCAAATTAATAACAGTTTCTAATACAAGGCAGAGTCGTCTTTCATTTCGAAGTAGACACAAGCTTAATTAGCTACCGATGCTAGGTCTCATTTCTTGCAAAAAGAACGCTTGAGCACTTGGTAAATTTGTAGCTATTACAATTTTTAATATGCATGTATGAATGTTATAGTGCAAGGTCAGTGCAAGTTGAAAGGTATGGCTATACCTTGTGCCAGTACATAGCAGAACACCCTTAATATTTAGCTCTTTGTAATTTCCAGTGTAAACAAACATGGCTAGTGTGACAGAGGTAATAAATGAAGGGACTTGTGAGCAGAAAGGTGTTACTAGCATAGTAAAGGAAATCTTCAACCGTGGGTAAGCAGCTCGCAGACGCTGGCAGTGCATGGTAAATTGTCAGTACGATCACAAGGATATAGATTCAAAGCCGGGTAAACTGACAGAAGTATGGTAAGCATAAACTTTCAGTACTCGATAATCTGGTAGCAGAAAGCTAAGAATAAAGCGTCAATGCAGGGTAAATTGTCACTATAATAGAAAGGATAAAACTTCAGCGCAGGATAAATTGCAAGCACAACATCAAGGAGTAGCGCATAAAATGGCTTAGTCACAGTCAACAAACTGGTACAAAGAAAAACTCAAAGGCTCAGAAACATGCCAGCAGTGTGGTAAGGAAGGGCTGAAGGGCACAGTAATTGCAAGCGCAACGGCGGGCGAACACGAAAACGCAGGGCGCCAACAGATCATTCGTTAGAGGCAAGGCGAAGTTCAGGAATGTCCCCCCCCCCTTAACACTTTCTTCAATAAATAACCCGTAAGCTTCTCAGAGACACAAGGCCTGTTGAAGAGGCAGGACCTCACTGGTGGTCTTCCTCGGTGACGTTACTATCTTCAAGAACCTACCTAATAAGACACAGCGAGAGGTGCAGTGACATTGTCAAAGATGATCAGCAAAATCAGAAACGGCATTTTTCGGTGACGTCATTCTACACATGAACAGGCTTAGCATCGTCCAAGCAGACATATCAAAGAGTGTACGGGGTCAGCAAAGCAGGTCGCTGAGTTCCTTTCAGCATAAAAAATCATTAATATTAAAACACCAACGACATTAATTGAACAATTTCGGTCAAAGGTTATTGCCCCCGGGCTGCTGGCATTAAACGTAGAATAGGGAAAACCGTGTATGATTTACTGTAATATTCAATGCGGGTTTGCACGCCAGTGCTAAGTAGGTAAGCTCAAATGTAGAAGCTGCGCGCAGACATTTAGATAACTTCAAATTTGCGCCAGTAGCCTGAATTCAAAGTGCCAAAATTGCACAGCAAATTACAGTAATTTTTAGCACTGGTCGAAGTGTCGCAGTTAGCAGGTCGTAGCCACCAGTTCTGG
Source organism: Parhyale hawaiensis (assembly GCA_001587735.2). Lineage (NCBI taxonomy): Eukaryota > Metazoa > Arthropoda > Malacostraca > Amphipoda > Hyalidae > Parhyale > Parhyale hawaiensis. The sequence goes on from LQNS02276620.1 coordinate 10,688,344, forward strand.
TCAAGCTCATGGAAAAGTTGCAGTGAGGATATTTCCTATGCGAGTTGTTAAATCAAAAGCATAAAGATGAAACTAACTGCTACTTAAAGAGCTAATTTTAATGTTTTTTGAGTAAGCAGCTTGCGGCCACCAGTTTCGGCACACACACATGGAAAAGTTGCATCGATGATACTGTATTTCCTATTCGAGCTGTTGCATCAGTAGAATAAAGTATAATGAGAATAGACTATAAAATTAAATTAATTTGTAATGCGCGTTGCTGCGTCAGTAGCATAAAGTATGATGAAAATGCTGTACAAAAATTAAGGTAATTCGTACTGCGGGGTCTTGTTTGAAAACGGGCCAGCACTCTTGTTTGAAAACTGGCCAGCACTCTATTTTTGTATTTGGTGCCGTATCAAAGGTACGGTTAGGTTAGGTTATATACATAACCATAAGCTAACCTAACCTAACCTAACCTAACCTAACCTAACCTAACCTAAATTAACCTAACCTAACCGGGTCTTGTTAGGTTAGGTTAGGTTAGGTTATGGTTATGTATATAACCTAACCTAACCTTATATACATAACCAATTTAAACAGTATCTTTGATACGGCACCAAATACAAAAATAGAGTGCTGGCCAGTTTTCAAACAAGAGTGCTGGCCCGTTTTCAAACAAGACCCGTACTGCGAGGTGTTGCGTCAGTAGCACAAAACATAAGAAATACTATAAAAAATTAAGGTAATTTGCAATTCAGCAGCACAAAATATAAGAAATACTATAAAAAAATTAAGGTAATTTGCAATTCAGCAGCACAAAATATAAGAAATACTATAAAAAATTAAGATTAGATTAGATTAGATTAGATAGGCGGCAGTAGACGAACCAAAAGGCCCATTCCCAAAAAGACACCGGGACTTACACCCCGGTCCTCTATGAGCTATTGCCATTATGTTAGTAGAAT